>OU342741.1:126166785-126433921 GCA_910589775.1 Avena eriantha | reverse complement strand
TCAATGTACGTAATCTGGCTTTATCCAATTAGCCTTCTTGATCTATCTCTATAGATCTTGATGCCCAGAATATATGCCGCTTCTCCCAAGTCCTTCATAGAAAAACTATTTTTTAATGAGGTCTTAACAGTCTCGAGCATAGGAATGTCATTTCCAATCAGTAATATGTCATCCACATATAATATTATAAACACAAGTGATTTCCCATTTTCTTTCTTATACACAGAAGGTTCTTGTTTGTTTTTGGTGAAGCCAAACTGCTTTGCAACTTCATCAAATCAAATGTTCCAACTCCGAGATGCTTGATTCAGCCCATAAATATAGTTTTGAAGTTTGCATACCTTTCCAGCATTGTTTGGATCGACAAAACCTTCGGGCTGCATCATATACACGTCCTTAGTAAGGATTCCATTTAAGAAAGCCGTCTTGTCGTCCATCTGCCATATCTCATAATCGAAATATGCAGCAATGGCTAGAATTATCCGTATAGATTTAAGCATCGCTATGGGCGAGAAAGTCTCGTCGTAGTCAACTCCTTGAACTTGGTGAAAACCTTTTGCAACAAGTCGAGCTTTATGGATGTGAACATTTCCATCCATATCAATTTTCTTCTTATAGATCCACTTGCACTCGATGGCTTTAAAACCATCAGGCAGGTCAACCAAGTTCCAAACTTGATTGTCTCCCATGGACTCTATCTCTGATCTCATGGCAATCAGCCATTTCTTAGAGTCTGGGTCCACCATCGCTTCTACATAGGTCGTAGGCTCATCATTGTCTAACAATAATAATTCTCGTGCTTCGCGGAGCCTCGCCGACCTTCGTGGCAGTGGTGCTTCTATTGCCACGGGTTCATCAACTTGTTTGCTACAATAGCATCACTCGTAGAAGCATCCCGGACATGCTCATCTTGAACTTCTTCAAGTCGCACCGACCTTCCACTTGTTCCCTTTGTGAGAAACTCTTTCTCTAGGAAAACAGCGCTACGAGCGACAAACACTTTGCCCTCTTCTCGGTTGTAGAGGTAATACCCTAATGTTTCCCTTGGATATCCCACGGATATGCATTTATCCGATTTGGGTGTTAGCTTGTCTGACTGAAGTCGCTTGAAAAATGCATCACAACCCCAAATCTTTAGAAAAGACAAACTGGGACTCTTTCTAGTCCACATCTCATATGGTGTCTTAACTACGGATTTAGACGGTACCCTGTTTAGTGTGAAAGCTGTTGTTTCTAGCGCGTAACCCCAAAATGATAATGGTAAATCCGACTGGCTCATCATCGATCGAACCATGTCCAACAAAGTTCGATTACGCTGTTCAGAGACCCCGTTTCTTTGAGGCGTTCCGGGCGGCGTGAGCTGTGGAACAATTCCGCAACTCTTAAGATGATTGCTAAACTCGTGACTCAAATATTCACCTCCACGATCAGATCGCAAGGCCTTTATTTTCTTGCCACGTTGATTCTCTACCTCATTATGAAACTCTTTGAACTTTTCAAAAGTTTCAGACTTATGCTTCATCAAGTAGACATAGCCATATCTACTTAAATCATCAGTGAAAGTAATGAAGTAGTGATATCCTCCTCTGGCTGTCGTGCTCATTGGTCCACATATATCAGTATGTATGAGTTCCCACAAGTTTGTCGCTCTCTCGGGAAAACCCGTAGAAGGCGTCTTGGTCATATTTCCAAGTAAACAAGCTTGACATGTCTCGTATGATTCGGAATCAAACAAAGTTAGAAGACCATCACCATGGAGCTTCTTCATGCGCTTTTCACTTATATGCCCCAAACGACAATGCCATAAATAGGTAGGACTGAAATCATTAGGCCGAATCCTTTTAGCACTAACATTGTAAACATATGCATCATCAAGATTTAAAATAAATAACCCATTCACAATGGGAGCATCAACCATAAACATAGCATTCTTAGAGATTACACAACCATTGTTTGTACTCGCGAATGAATAACCATCCCTCATCAAACATGAAGGTGATAAAATGTTTCGACCCCTACTAGGAATGTAATAACAATTATTTAACTCCATAATAAATCCTGACGGAAGGTGAAGTTGCATGACGCCGACGAACAATGCAGCAACCCTTGATTTATTTCTGACGCGAAAATCCACTTTGCCTTTCTGCCTTCTCTAGTTCTTATTAGCCCCTGCATCGAATTACAAATATGAGCAACCGATCCGGTATCAAATACCCAAGAGTTAACATAAGAATCTGCGAGAAAAATGTCCACAGCATTTACAACAAGTGTACCTGAGTGGGAAGTACTCTTACTTCCACTCTTGTTCAAAGAAGCCTGGTACTTGATGCAGTTTCTCGTCCAGTGGCCATATTCATGACAAAAGAAACACTCAGTGTCTCCTGCAGGTCTAGCCTTTTTCTTGGGTGCAGGGTTTGGCTTAGGGATCGTATCCTTAGCCTTCCCTTCTTCTTCTACCAAGAAGTGCCCTTTTTATTGAAGCTAGGCTTGTTCTTCATATCCATCACATGGCTATGCCTTGCACACTTCTTAATGTCACATTCTTCTATTTTCAGCATCCCACATAATTCATTAAGGCCCCTCTCCACCCCATGCATATGGTAGTTCGAAATGAAATGCCCATAGCTAGATGGAAGAGATGCCAAAATGAAATCAGTGGCCAACTCTTGGCCTAATGGAAAACCAAGCTTTTCCAAAGTCTGACTGTAACCAACCATTTTGATCACATGGGGGCCTACAGCTGCCCCCTCTGCCAGCTTGCATTCCACAAAGGACTTAGCGACATTATACCTCTTAGTCCTAGCGTGAGTCTGGAACATGTCCTTAAGCGCAATGATCATATCGTACGCTTCCTGATCCTTAAACTGCTTTTGAAGATCAGGTTCCATGCATGCAAGCATACGACAACTAACCACAAGAGATTCATCACATGCTTTCTTGTAGGCATTCTTAAGGGCAGCAGTTGCATTATCAACAGGTTCATCTGGGATTGGGGTATCTAGAACAGTTTCCTTTTTCTCAGCCCTTAGAACAATTCTCAGGTTACGGACCCAGTCCGAATAGTTTGTTCCATTTAGTTTATCCTTTTCAAGAATCGAACGCAAAGCAAAAGGTGATGAAGTGTTCCATGCCATTGATCTACAACAAAAATATGCAAAATACTAAGCCATGTAACCATGAAAGAGTAAAACATATTAAACAATTTAATAGCATATACTCCCACTTAAATCAACATCCCTCTATTGATACTAAGTGATTCAAGATCCACAATTAACAAGTCGACTAGTGAGCTTTAGCATCACTGCTAGAAGTCAAGGTAAATCGGTAAGCAACCTTTGCTAATCATATCACATATGACTCTTGTTGTTGGGTGACATCTCTATGTCAAAACTAGGCGCCCAACCTGTATGCCCCAAGGTCCTTAACTGTTAAGATGACCTTGTCAAGCTCACCAACCCTTATGCGTGTAGGTATTCGATACAAACCCATCCAGCCAAGGAAAACCGTGGCACCCTAATTTCATAGACCCACCAACGATTGTACAGGGCATAGGATGGTGCAAGGTTTGGTTGGGAAGGCATGGTTTAACTTAAACTTTGTGAGGGATTGTTCTACTTCTATCATCTAAGCATGCATAGTAGTAAAACGTATAAGAATAGCATTCACATAGATGTGATACAGTATGGCCCATTTTTCTCATGGTGATCTCCATCGCCATAGAACCTGTCCACCATGATGATCTCCATCTTCATGCTCTATGCGAGCCATCCTCCAAGTGATGAGTTCTCCAAGAACTAATACAAGCTATTATTCCTAACAGCTAGTAATCAAAATTACATGGTATTGCGATCATCACAAGTTGGCACGCAGGCCATTACAATAATTGACAACACATATGGCTCCAGCCGTGTTGCCCTACTCACGACACGCAAGTCATGAAAAAAAACATACATGCATCACATACATTTTCGGGCCATACTGATCACATACATTCTGCAAAAATAAGTTGTGCATAGAATCGCATTCTACCGGATCATATGAAATCGTAACACCTATGAACCTTAACGTGATACAAAAGGGGGCTACGATTAAGGGGGGTCTAGGGGGCCTCCCCCTGCGGGGTTCGAAGGGGCAGCGCCCCTCGCCATTTGTGAAAATGAGAGATCAAATCTATACAATTTTCTTTAAGGATTTTGATCGGAAAATCAAATTTACCACAAACCGACTAATGTTCCGATTCGACCAAACTCCTTTGATCACGGTACATCGATTCAGATCTAGTTCCCGATTCGATCAATCATATTGATCTTCGCGTGATTCAAATGGATTTATGTGTCACTATCTACCCCGATGGCAGAAACCGACCGGTAGGGGTAAGTCGTTCGATGACCTAAGAATCACAATCACGGATCAATCCAGAACAACCGCCATACAAACGATCACATCATTCATATCCATCTACATATCACCATATGCAAACTTCCCGAACCTATGACTGAACAGCATTGGCTCTGATACCACTGAAGGGGAACGGGTAGGCTCACTACTAGGAAACAACCTATCTATGGCGTATGGAAATGGGACTTCTATGGCGCATATCCTAGTCGCCAGTATTACGTCGCCACTGTTACCTCGCCACTGATATCTACTTCCTGTGGCGCATATGGGTATGCGCCACAGAAGTACCAGACTTCTATGGCGCATTTCTTCATATGCGCCACAGGAAGAACTTCTATGGCGCATATACATATATGCGCCATAGAAAGCCCATGCGCCACTGACTATATAATTATATGCGCCACTGATTGTGTAACACGTATTCGATGTAAAATACGTTCTTGGTGTATAATTAGGTATTTATACAGGATTTATACAGTATTTATCCAAATGAGTATAAAGTACATTACACAAGTAGTAGATGCATGAAAACCGACATATATATATAATACAAACACTTAGAGCCTGATCGAGATACATCTATAGTGTCAAGTGCCAAATTTTTACACAAGCGCCGAATATAAAGTTCATATCATCTCACATTACAAATATGAAGTGGCCACCGCCGCCTACACTAGGATCAAATAGAATACAACTGTGATAATGGTGAGCAAGAGCATTAGCCCGACCAATATCTTCATCCAGTTCTTCTTCCACAAGTGGTTCCTCTACTTGGCTATCGCCTCCTCTCTAGTCGCGTATCCTTTATAGATGTTGCCGCTGAACTTGTTCACTTGTTTGTGACAATCCTCCCACTCCTCGTAGACTCCTGGAACCCTACCCATGTACACCACATACCACCTCGTCGCCATCTCTATAGACGACAAGGCATATTAGTGAAAATACAACGAAAAGAATTAATAAAGGTTTCACATCCATATATATATATATATATGTTCACAGAATATAAAACAAAGGATCCATAAACCTAAAAGATAGATCATCATAGAAGCAATAAGTTCAACGACAACACGACCACAAGGTAGTTTAAGTCTAACAACAATGACCATTTCGACCACGAGATAGTAAAGTTTATGACACACACACTAATACAGCAGGCGTCCATCAAGAATATACACACACTGGATCATGCTAGAGGCACACATCGATCATGATGAAGACTTCCTCTTCTCGCTCGGCTTCGGGAACGGTAGATAGCCCTCTTTCGTCATCCACGTCCTTGTGTCACCCTGCTTACGGAGGCGTTCTTTGATCTCCCTCTTACTCAACCCTCTGGCTTGTTGTAGGGCACCCCCCTTGTGTTGACATCTTCAATGATGATTTGCGCAACTTCATCTGAATGCGATGGAAGTCTTCTCTAAGATCAGCATCGTCGATTCGCGCCAAAGTTTCGTCCCATCCTCGGAGACTAGATGGCAGCGTTAGGTTCTGGCAATCCCGAACATAGCCTTTAAGGTGATGGAGGACGTAGAAGGCCTCCTTGGCACCAGTACTGCTTGATGCAGGGGAACTCGAGCACGTGCTTGAACACGTGTTTGCCATCCTTAATACATTCCCCTTATCTACGAAGGTGCATCCCTTCTTGGTGTAGCCCTCGAGAGGCTCATTGAGAACACCCCTTATACTGGCGTAGTCTTTCTTCTTCGTCAAACTCCCCGAGTCGAAATACATGGCTAGAGAATACCTCGGTGCAAGGACGATGAGTGTGCAGTATTTGTCTCTACTGAACACAATTGGAATGGAATGTTGGAAAAAGAGCGAAGGAAGAAATCTATAAGAAATGCATAAGTACCGGTGGCGATGAGCGAGTGTGTGTACTTACTCGGGAAAGAAAGGCAAAAGAAGTGTGCCCTTCCCTTGTTGTCCACCATGAACTTCTCGAGGTACGCCGTCGCCTTGGTCCGTGTCTCTGATCCTTCGACCAACTGGTTGTCCCGCATGTAGTAGGGATCCACTATCGTGATTTCCGGGGTACTTTCTCTCTTGATCGTGATCGCCAGATTGAGCGCGTATAGGCGGACCAAGTTATAGTCCAGATTGAGAAACAGCTTGAATATGTCCTCGAACGCTATGAAGAATATATCCACGAGGAGTTCATCAACTAAGCCCATGTCCAATGGCACCTTGGCCATGAAAACCGGGTAATTTGGATCTTCGTCTTTAAGAAGGAGGCCCTCTAGTGTCTTGACACCCTCGTGCAAAGTTAACATGGCTCCAACCGCAATGTGTATCATATCCGGAGTCAATATCAGATCACTAGCTACATGCACTCGGGGCAAGCCATATTGTGTGGATGGTACGACGACGGCATCCTGACCCCGAATCCTCTTCGGAAGAGGCTGGCTCACACCCTTATTATTATTATTACCTATCTTCCTGTAGTGCTTCTTCTTCACAACAGTGTCAGCCACTGCCATCTGCTCATCAGCCGCCTTTTGGAGTGTGTTGGGGTTGAAAACCAATCCCAGTTTCTCTTGTGGTGGATCGGCGGCCGGAGGCATCTCTTGAGAAAGACCATGGAAGACCAGGCGCTGCGTGCATGTATTGGGCCGACCAGCTTGATGGTCGTCGCGAGCTTTGAAGGGTTCTTCATCCACAGAAGGCATATACAATCCTTTGGCGGCACTGGTGTTGATGAAGTCGTCAATGTTGACCAATTCATCATCATCTTCATGGGTGCCATCATGTGGTGGTGGTAGCGGGGGCAAAGGCGGTTGCGGCACAACGTCTTTGCCATGTGGCAGTGCACACGCTGCCAAGAGTTGATGGTGATGGCTGGTGGTGGCGACGGTGGCGGCTACTGGCTTCCGAGGTGGTGTCCATGTGCCACAGAACTTGGATCAACCCACCCCGGCTGGCGGGTCCCACCAATCTTCTGTGGCGCATACTGTGGAGAATGCGCCATAGAACTTCCAGGTTTCTATGGCGCATATTTTCTGGTGTGCCACTGATATTTATCTGTGGCGCATGGTTTCGCATATGCGCCACTGAATATCTTGTCTATCTATAGGTTGTTTCCTAGTAGTGGATACACTAGCGTAAAATCAAAATTTTCTACCGTGTCAACCAGGAATAGTATTGTCATAGATCACGGGATTACCACTAGACGCGTAGGTGCAGAACTCGATGAAGCACGTCGCGGCAGTGTAGATGTTCTATGTCTCCTCCTTGCCCTCGTCCCAGGAGCAGCTCCCCTTTGCGTGGCTCGTCCAAGTGCTACAAATGCAGCACCTCCGAGGTATCCACACGTCCGGAGTGGAAGTCGTCACACGCCAGACTACTAGGTCTGCACACTCAACACAGGCGGAAGAGGAGTGGCGGCTGGGTGGAATGCTCAACCCTATTCAGCTTGCCTCACTCTCTATTATATAGGCATCCCTGGTGGGCTTCCACATTAGTAGCCCATTAGCAGCCTAAGCCTGGTCTAATTTGGATCCAATCCTTATTAGGCTTCCAGCCCCTAAAGTATGCGACCCTATAGGTTCATACACGTATAGACATGACACGAGTACACTTACTCCGTCAATAGTTGGTATCAGCCTCTAGCAAGACGTGCCAACTCCTAAACGCATATAAAGATCATTCAGACGAACCATCACAAGGTTGAGTACATATCTTTCCCTTTGCCTCATGATATTTAGTCTAGCTCCAAGCTGACCTCTCTTTCTCGATACTGTGATTCGGAATCCCTTTACTAGGTTAACTCTTAACCATATGTAGCACGGCCATGCATTTCTGGATCCGATCACTCGAGGGGCCCAGAGATATATCTCTCAAGAAGAGAGGGGCAAATCCCATCTTGATTGACCGATGCCTTGCAACATGTATCAGGAAAAACCCGAAAGCTACCTTTATAACTACCTAGTTACGGAGTAGTGTTTGATAGCCCCAAAGTAGGTCGATCCACATCTCAAGTACATGCGACAATCTCAGGTCTAAGGACAAAATGTACACGATGTGTAGAGAGAGCTGCAAGTATTATTGCCAGTCTCAAGTTGGGTCAGTCCAACCTAATGTTCATAACATGACTTGCGAAACATAGTCATCAACCAATCGATGTGCTAGTCTAATATTCATGTGTGTCCTCACATAAACTCCGACTAGGGACAACTATTTGATAACCATACAAGTAAAGAGTTTCACAAGCAATTCACATAATTTCCAATCAATACAAGTTGCCTGATATATGGATATTCAAGGAACATTATAAAAACTCATGGATACATATGAAATACAATCATCTCTATGATTGCCTCTCGGGCATATTTCCTTAAGATGGGGGGCAGACGGCAGGCGGAGGCAATCCGGTGATCTACATCGACGACCCCATCACCGTTCAAGAAATCTTCGACGCAATCGCAGAGAATGATGAGTTCGAGGAGGAGGTCCCTGATGAGGAGTCTGAGGTACTACATTGCTAGCTTCTCTAGTCGCAGCCGCAGTTTTCACTATTCATACATAGGATTTGCTCAATCATGTAAAGATTCTATTGCACTTGAAGTAGGGTAGTATATATATGATTCGATCGGTTGATTGATGCATCTGCCATCTAGTGACAAAACCCCAATCCGTCTAGTTATAAAACCTCAATCTGCTCATCTGCCATCTAGTTGAGTTTGCTAGTTGCTAGTTGGTGTCGTTTTCTTAGGGATGGTTAGTGGCCGTGAGGCAGCAATGCACATAAACAATATAGGTTGTGTTGTTGGTATTTTGGTTCTCCGACTCCATCGCTGAAAAAAATGAGGCCCTAATTTTTTCTCTCATATGGAACCTAAACATATAACCTTTGTATTGTTTCTGATCTATGAATGTGTTGTATGATGCATTTGTATATCCCTGTAATGTTTTGTACGATTACATTTCAATTTCTTATTGTGGCCAATGATTCAAATTTGCCCCAAAGAAAGGCAGACACATTGGTGTCAAAAATTTTCAGGGATAAGTGAGCGAACCTGGGGCCATGTACAAGATCAATATAAGCTGTGCAATTGTTACTTGGTTCGCTTACGCCATCTCTGTTGAAACTTATGAGGCTACAATCTTTATTCTACATTCATAGAACTATGATATTTGAATTATCTATTCCATGCATTCATAGTGTATAAGAATTACATTTTAGTTTGTCACCGAGGCCGATGATTGAAATTTGCCCCAAAAGAGTTCAAGGGGAGACACATATGATGGTGTCGTGTTTTAGGGATGGATTGGTAAACCTGAGGCAGCAATGCACACAAACAATATAGGTTGTGTCGTTGGTACTTTC
Source organism: Avena eriantha (assembly GCA_910589775.1). Classification (NCBI taxonomy): domain Eukaryota; kingdom Viridiplantae; phylum Streptophyta; class Magnoliopsida; order Poales; family Poaceae; genus Avena; species Avena eriantha. The sequence goes on along the minus strand of OU342741.1, from coordinate 126,424,200 downwards.
GTTCTCCAACTCCATCTTTGAAACAAATTATGAGGCCCTTGATTTATTCTCATATGGAACTACATATATGATCCTTGAATTGTTTCTGATCTTTTAATGATTGGTATGATGCATATGTATATGAATGGTTTTGATCATAAGTATTTTTAACATGTACCTGAAGATTAATTGTTTGGTTTTTTATTTATAATTACAATATTTAGGCTTGTTTTTGTACCTAACTATGTATATCCCTGAATAATGTTTTGTACGATTACATTTGAATTTCTTATTGTGGCCAATGATTCAAATTGGCCCCAAAGAGAGGCAGAGACATTGGTGTCAGATTTTTTCAGGGATGAGTGAGCAAACCTGGGACCATGTACAAGAACAATATAAGCTATGCAATTGTTACTTGATTCGCTCGCGCCATCCTTGGATAAACTTATGAGGTCGCAATCTTTATTCTACATTCATAGAACTATGATATTCGAATTATCTATTCCATGCATTCATAGTTTATAAGAATTACATTTTAGTTTGTCATTGAGGCCGATGATTGAAATTTTCCCCAAAAGAGTTCAAGGGGAGACACATATGATGGTGTCATGTTTTTGGGGTGGGTGGGTGAACTTGAGGCAGCAATGCACACAAACAATATAGGTTGTGCTATTAGTACTTTGGTTCTCCAACTCCATCTTTGAAACAAATTATGAGGCCCTTGATTTATTCTCATATGGAACTACATATATGATCCTTGAATTGTTTCTGATCTTTTAATGATTGGTATGATGCATATGTATATGAATGGTTTTGATCATAAGTATTTTTAACATGTACCTGAAGATTAATTGTTTGGTTTTTCATTTATAATTACAATATTTAGGCTTGTTTTTGTACCTGACTATGTATATCCCTGAATAATGTTTTGTATGATTACATTTCAATTTCTTATTGTGGCGAATGATTCAAATTTGCCCCAAAATAGAAGCAGACACATTGGTGTCAGATTTTTTCAGGGACGAGTTAGTGAACCTGGGGCGATGTACAAGAACAATATAGGTTGTGCAGTTGTTACTTGGTTCACTTACGCCGTCCCTGTAGAAACTTATGAGGCCTTAATCTTTATTCTACATTCATATAACTATGATATTTGAATTACCTATTCCATGCATTCTGTGTATAAGAATTACATTTTAGTTTGTCACCAAGGACAATGATTGAAATTTGCCCCAAAAGAGTTCAAGGGGAGACACATATGATGGTGTCGTGTTTTAGGGATGGGTGGGTGAACCTGAGGCAGCAATGCACACAAACAATATAGGTTGTGATGTTGGTACTTTGGTTCGCCAACTCCATCTCTAAAACAAATTATGAGGCCCTAGATTTATTCTCATATGGAACTACATATATGATCCTTGAATTGTTTCTGATCTTTTAATGATTGGTATGATGCATATGTATATGAATGGTTTTGATTATAAGTATTTTTAACATGCACCCGAAGATTAATTGTTTGCTTTTTTATTTATAATTACAATATTTAGGCTTGTTTTTGTACCTAACTTTGTATATCCCTGAATAATGTTTTGTATGATTACATTTCAATTTCTTATTGTGGCCAATGATTCAAATTTGTCCCAAAAGAGAGGCAGACACATTGGTGTCAGATTTTTCAGGGATGAGTTAGTGAACCTTGGGTGATGTACAACATTATAGGTTGTGCAATTGTTACTTGGTTCACCTACTCCATCCTTGAAGAAACTTATGAGGCCCCTAGATTTATCCTACATTCACTCTGATGCAATTATTTGTCATTGTGTTGAGATGAAATGATATATGAACCGATCAAACTATTGCTGAGATGCTTTATCTTTGATATCCACGGATATATTGTATACATGTTGTCAATTCTTGAGTTGTAATACAATTCAATCATATGTATGAGTTCTAAGTTATGTTCTTAAAAATCAACAGGAGGATGATGATGACATGGACGATAGCAAGGAATCCAGGAACAACAAGAGCCGCAACGTGCTGAGGCGGTTACGGTGTGGGCTAATTCGTTTCCACCATAGGGAGAGACTGTTTTTTCCCATTCTGTGTCAGAGCAATCAACATGGACTTCAACAACATGATCCAGCACGCAGAGGGCGTTGGCAGAGGCGGAGGCAGAAGCCATAAGCTGATTACCTTGGTGCGGCACGCAACCTATGGAAAATTCCTCCGGGAGTATGTCAGGACTAGCCTGTATCCCATCGGCTAGGCTATCGCTGCCTCGTGCTAATAAACCCCTGCCCTGCTAGGTGTCTCCGTGTCCTGACCTCCTACTACAGCCCTTGCTTTTATTTTGTTCAAGTTAATTATTACCTGTGTGTAGCATGTAAGACAATATATCCGTGGTGTCTCTGGTGAACCTTCTATATTAATCTACTCCTTTATAAGGAGTGCCTTAAAGTTTCTAGTGTTCAATTATATTTACTGATCATGCTCATGCACACTACAAAATATTTCTAGTGCTCGATTATATTATAATTGTCAAGAAATACATCAACAAGTTAAATTGGTCGAAATTTTGTATTGAAGTAACTAAATGTACCACACACATAATAAACTAGAAACTAAAATCTAGTTCAAACACATAATGTATCACCGCCACTTGTTGTCGTCCTTGACTTGCTTCCCCTTCAACCGCTTGATGTCGCCATCGTCCCAAGATCCCTGCTCGTCCTGAAACCGCTTTCCGTCCTCCTCGCGCTTCTTCTCCTAGGCTAGCTTGCAACTAGGGCATAGCTCTCTCGCGAAAAACCCCGCCTTAACCATCCCATCTTTCATGGTAATGAGCTTACTGTACAACTCGTACGCCATGTAGGCATCTCTGGCTGCATACTCGAGGCGCACCTGGCTCATCGGCTTTCATTTCTTTAGTTTTTCATCGGATTTATCGATGATTTCCACTACCAGATCACCCATGCCATCCTTCGCTGGGTATGATTTGATCTTGTACAGATTTTGGATGTCGATGTGGTGCCCCTCTGGGATTTTTATCAACGCACAAGAAAGCATAATTGTGTCATTTGTGATATCCACGCTAGTGAAAGTTATCCCTTTCCTACACAAGAACTCGACCAGAGCCAGACAACGCATCTCAGTTGGTTTACTCCTACACTTAGATGGTTCTAGGGATGTAAGGGAATAAGAGATGCAGAAGTGGTGATCTCAAATTTAAATTTCACATACCTGTAGAAGTGGTAAACGAGGACCTCCTCATGTATGGCGATTTGCACGACAGCGATCTCTTGTGGAGGATTTTTCGCTTATTTGCATGGGTGTACTCCAAGTCTAGCCCCCACAAACTTGTGCTTCTCTTTCTCAAGCAGTTGCTCAAACCTAGCAATAGTTGTCTCCACAGTCGCTTCATCATTTGTGTACACCACTGTCAAAGTCGTGGTGCCATGGGCAGGGACCAAATGGGTCTCTGTTGTGCGTTTCCCATCGCCCATGCCTCCAAGGAAATGGGTGAAAGGAAATGCCTGCAAGGAAGTGCCTGCAAGAGGAAGAAGAAGATGAACCGATGGTTCCAGAACAGAGGAAGTAGAAGCGCTCAGGAAAAACTGAGGAAGAGGAATGACTACAGAAGAAACGTGGTAACTGTAACTTTCGGTTTGAGAACTCACCGTGGTTACATGGAGATCGTGGCAGGGTCGCCGGTTCAACAAGTGGGGCTAGTTCCTACGAGAATATGAAATTAGCTATGCATTTTTCTATGCGGTAAATTGAGAGAAGTCATTTATATTTTGTCTTTCATCATTAAACACAATGAAGTTGGTATAGCCTAAGAGATTTGAACAAAAGAGATTTGCTAGTTTAACATACAACAACACTTACAGGACCAACATGGCAGAACTTGGAGAGCCCCAGAACTTGAGCTACCACAGAGACCTCGGCAGAGGTGGCAGAATTGGTGCGGGTGCAACCACGGCGACGGCGAGCTCAGATTCTAGAGGAGGAAAACAGAACTGAGTATGGTCGACAAGGTGATAGATCTCACCGGGAACCAATTCTCATCCCCGACCATGCCATGGGTGCGTCCATGGTGAGGGCGAGCTCCGACTCGGGATGGGGAGGAGAGCGAGGCCGAGCAGCTTCGTCACGTCCTAGCTCTGCGCCATGGCTGCAACCACAGATTGCTGCTCCAGGGAAGAAGACGCATAATGGATGCAGGCGCCAATGCTGCAACCCTACAGGGAGGAGAGCTAGGTGGAGCAGGTTCGTCCACGTCCCAGCTCCATGCCATGGCTGCAACGCCCCACAGATTGTCGCTCTGGGAAGAAGAAGACGCGTAATGGATGCAGGCGCCAACGCTGCAAGCCGAATTGACACCTAAGCGATGAGAGCGACAGGAGCGACATAACAGCAAGAACTGACGGGGGGGCCCAACTTGACGGCCGTTAGCCTGATTTTTTGTATTGAAACGTAAAGTTGAATTCGTTCCAAAAAGACCCTCTGAGTATTTGGCACACCAACTGTAGTCATCGCGGATGATTTCAAGGAACTTGGGTACCGCGTTGCCTAGACACCCCAACTTTCGGGCCGCAAAATGATATTCTCCCTAAATTTGGCAACGGAGAAATACTCCGACACGTACTGATCAACTTCACCTCCTAGAACACCCATGAAAAACAATGCATGTATGCAGGGTTTCCCACAGAGCTACCATTGCCTGCAATGGCATGTCCTGTCAGCCAAACTCACTTGATACCTCCATTGCCTATCTTTACTACCAGTGTACGTTACCCCAGCCTCCATTCCTTTTCTAATGCATTTCATCTTCAATTGTTTTTCCCTGGCATGCAATGCCTTAATCAAAGATGGGAGGATGAGATGGCCATCATATACTGTTGATGCAATTATTTGATGCAAATTGATCTTTATCATGATCATCTGTCTAATCTTATCAAATATTTTCCACAGCATAAGCCCTTTCAATGAATTGACCTTTGCATTGAAACTCTCTGCAAGGTTACTTGTCACATAGTCTACCTTGAAATTTTCATTGAATTGGCTTCTTGACCACACCATTCCATGATGTGCATCCAAGTACTCCTTCACCGCAGGTTTTTGTTTATACAACACTTCCAAATGATACATATGCTTCTGTCCGCGTGCCCCGATAAAACCACTACTAGAAAATTGCTTGGTGTTTTTGTTTTGTGCATCATCATGACCGCATGCTCATGTCATCATGCCACATTGCATTTGAGCATCATCATCATCATGCATATGTTTGTCTAAAACTATTTTATAAAAGCCTAGTTTTGTTTTCTAATTATCGTCCCCTTTATTCTAACCCAAAACTTTGGTCTCTTCCGAATTATTTTATTTGTCTAAAAATTATTTGCAAAAGACTATTAACTAAAACTAATAAATAAATGTTTTCAGGGGAGGCCGCCACCGGCCAGACCCAAAGGACCCAGCTAGCAGCAGCCTACCACCCTGCTAAACCAAACCCTGGACTATCCCCAACCCCACCTAGCTGCCATCGCCAACCCTGCCTCGCGTGGCATATCCCCTGGCACCAGCACCACCCCATCGCCCACCTACCATACTACACTACCGCACCACACCCCGCAAATCTCCCCGCGGTACACCCAACCCCGACATGGACACGTCGCCCTCTCCGCCCGCTCATGGAACGCAGGCAGCGAACAGCGGACGACCGCGTGCAAACCGGGCCCCACTGCGTTTCTTGCACGTGATCCCCATCGCCCCGTCCCCATCTTGTATCATCCCCGAGTCTACCTTCCTCTTTCCTAGCACGAGACCCGCGTGCCCCTTGATTCCGAGCCAGCGCCGCTGGTGACTCCGTCTCCTATGCCAAGTCTGCCACTGGAGCGCCGTGGATCTCGTCGCCATCCTCCTCGCGACCCCGTCTTGTTCCGCTGCCTCGGCCATGGCGCGCTGCACCCTTATCTTCGTCCATGCCGCCTCCTGCAGGGGCCCTTTCTCGACGACACGCGTGATTCCCGTCCCGCGTCAAGCCGCCGCCCCATGGACGTGCGCCTCCTCAATGCCACCCATGTGCCCCATCTTCGGTCGACGCTGATCTCCTTCATCAACACCGAGCAGCGCCTTTGCTCCGGTCCTCAAGCTCGCCACCGACGGCTACCTCTCTGCCGCATCCTTCTCTGTCCACCATCCATGCTTCCCGCCTTCCTCGATTGCGGGGAACCTCCCCGTTGCCTCTCCCTCTGTAGTGCGCGCGGATGGGCCCTGCAACCTATTCGTCCGTGTCTCCATGTCCCATGTCCTCCGGACACCGCCCTTCGTGAAGGTCGATGTCGACCACGCATCGCATCCAGGTTGCCGCCCTTCACCTAGACCCTGCAGGTTCTGCATGTTGTTGTGTTATTCCGCGTGGTGACCGTCCTTCTCCGAGCTCTGCATGCCCCGCACACATGCCTCTGCCCGGTTGCGTATGATAGCTAGCTGTTTTTGCTAGTTGTGGTGCACTGGTTATCGTCTTCTGCAAGTCTCAGTAGTGACAATCGAGTATTGCGGCTGCTATTGCCTCTACTTTGCTCCTTCTGCTTTGTCGCTGCCAATTCCAACACCAAAGAACCAAGACCGCCCGTGGACAAAGACAGATGCAACCAACGAGAAAGACCCGACACCGACCCACATTCGACACGGACTATCAATGTCGAATCACCAAGTACTTCAACATGGAGCTCGAAGGCAACAATGCTGAACTAGGAGCTCTCCATCACGAAACACCAAGACCCTATTCCCGGAGTTGAAGACCGGTCCCGGAGTCCGAGACCAAACCCGAACTCCATCGAACCCCTTCGAGCCCAAAGATCTTCGAACCCAATGTGTGAATCCTATCAACCCTATTTTTCTATAAATGCTATATACTTGTTGCATATTAAATCATTCATGTCGCATACATTCTTTAGGGTTGTTGGTGGGTATTTTGTCGATTCACCTCATAATTAAATATGGAGACTATATGCGGGCTATTCTAGTCTTATATTGGCTCCATTTAAATTTGTGTAGCGAACCGATGCCATGTTTTGCCTTGTTAATACAACATTGAAATTGTGGGGTATCTAAACAACATAAACCATCTAATTAATTGTCGGGACCCCGGTTCCGCTTAATATTGCCTAATTGCATCGCATCTTTGCCATGCCATGCACCATACCTGCATCATGCCCGATCTTCTTCCATAGTATTAAATTGTGCATCCGGTGTTTCTTCTAGTGTTTCGCTTCTTCACGGATTAGGCTGATGGGTTGATGCGAGTGTTGACCCGATCTCCGGTGAATCTTCGACAGTGTTTCCCAGGCAAGCAATCTCCCCCTTTCTACCTATTTTGCAGTTATAGTCTTTACTTCCTCCTTTTGATCTATTGCTATCCTTGTTGCGATGCTTTAGTTTCCGTGGACCAGTTATATTCCTTGCAGCCTCTATATTGCCTTGGACACATCATATTGCCGGTTGTTTGATAGATAGTCGGCCTTGCGAGTCGTAGTTGCTTGCTCAGGTCCTGCATCACATCGTTGTTGTTCCACCGTTGTTGGAAGGTTGGCACATGCTTAATGTTGGAGATGATCATGGCTTTAATTACAACTTGATATTAAAATGCTGGGAATAGATATAACTAATGTAGAGGCACCAGTGGAAAATAGCCAATATTTGGTTCTTTCATGCTCACTTGTGTCCCATAGGCCCCGAGTACTTGATACCTATTCCTTGACTATTCGCACTATCCACATATAGGAGACTCTATGAATCCCCTATGCCTGAGCTTGATTCACACTTTATTTCTTGGGGCCACAAACTAGTTTGGGGCTTTATTACTATCCTGTACTTATGCCATGCTTTACTGCTTTAATTGCGATTGTGCGTGGAGCACCTGTACTGTTTTGGATCGTGCCACATTTTCGCGGTATCGACATGCCCAGTCACACTTTTGGGTTCCCAGTCATTTACAGCCGTTGTCACAAACCCTAGGTCTGTTCTGGATCCGGCCAACTTTGTTGCAGGTAGCTTAGTGGGGTGGCCCCCTGAAATGATTTATGAATCCTGTGAATGCTTTGTCGTGAGGCCTCGTTGCGTTTTATTTGGTTCTTCCCGAGGTTGATCGTGTGTGTGTTGCTATTTGTGCACCCCTGCAGGGTAAAACTTTTTGAAAGTCGTGTCCGCGGTTATGGACGACTTGGAGCACAGTATCTCGATCATAGACAACTATATCTAAAGTAATGCTATAAATTTGACTTTGACATGTCTAGTAATCAGATTCACTACAACGGAATAGATAATAAAAGTGCCAACACTAGTGGAATTGGGGGTATCATGGCATGTTATATCTGACTAGTAAGTATTGCAACTACAATGGAATAGTTAACTAAAACTGCACACTACTTATGATATCAGGATGACTCATGCTATTTATATCTGACTAGTAAGTGCTGCAACTATAATGGAATGAATAGAACTGCCAACTGTGTGAGTTCCTCGGTTTGACTTCCTCGTTTGGTCTCGAGGGGGCAACACCATGATGGGTATGAATGGTGTTAGTATCAGGTTGGTTTCAAATAGTTCTTTCTTACCCCTCTCTAATAGCCGACGGTTATATCGAGTCTCTATAGATTGTGTAGTGCATGCTGCGCTGCCGCTTCAATCCACCATACCTATGTAGGCGAGAGCCGCCGAATTCTAGCCTCGCCGTGTACTGGCCTCAGTACTAACCGCTCCCTTTTTCCTTTGAACTTTGCCGGCACCCCTTTTGCTTAACAGGTATAAGTTCATCGTCCTTAGCAGGGTTACCCTTCCTGCTTGGCCGAGGCAAGGTTATGGACACCATTGTTTATTCTTCAGGGCTCTTAGCCCCATTTGCATCTTATCCGTACCCAGATGTTGTATCATTTTCAAGGTGATTTCGATCTTTGTATTGTATGTCGGTATTCTTGACTCGTTGAGTTGTTGTTGTATATATATGTTATGTGGGTTCCATCGTGGACTATTGTGTAATGATATTACTTCGTTCTCCACACGCACGCAAGTGCCTGGTGGACATCTTTGAATTGTTTCGATGCGGGTTTGGCGGGAATCGCTGAAACTTGCATAGGGCCGATTCAAGGGTGTAATAAAGTGGTATCAGAGCTCAGCAGTTGCGATACCCCACTGATCCAGCCTGTAGGATAACCTAGCTAACGGTCAATGTAGAGTGTCAAAACTATTTTGGAAAAATCGGTTGGATAGATCTGATTAGGTCTGCTTTAACTCCTTATCCCTATGCTATTCTCCTCTTACCTCTGCGTGTTTTGAATCTACTCTTATCTTTTCTTCGAGTCCAGGATTTCTCGTGGTTGGTTTCCGTCGTACCTTCAAGGTTTCCCTTTCTCCTTTTTATAACGGTGAAGCTACAATCATATAATCTGCATCTTGTTTGTTGTGCCGTTCATCCAATCTTTTTGTTCCTTGAACTCTTTATCTGTTTGTGCCCTTCTCGGATATCTGTATTGTTGAAAAAGCATATGAGAAGGATGAGCAGTGGTAACGTTTGAGTATACCTTGAGCATGTGTTATTCATGCCAATAGAACCATTGCGGAACCTAATCATTTAGTCTTTTGATACGATTTCTTTTGTATCTTCTGGTGGTTTCCAAAGCGACGATGTCATCTACATCAGAAGTGCCTGAATCACTCCTTTGTTTTCCAAACATTGCTTATGAAGATCTTCAGTCTAAATTCTGAGAGTGGTTGCATGATTCTTCTATTCGTGATGGGGGAATACCAATCGGGGTATACCCGTGAAGCGGAGTCGCCAGCTGGATCGAGCCGACTGAAGCCAAGCCTAGAGCGGGTCGACTCGTCGTATACGGCGACTGACACATACTGGACACAGACGCCATGCCGACTGAAGCCCCAAAATGGTGACTCCAATAAAAGGTCCATTAGCACTTGTAAACCCTAACTGGCTGCATATATAAAGCCACCAGGGGAACCCCTAAAAACGGGCTCTCCCACGTCATATTAGATCTAGTCTCTCCCTCCGCCTACGGCGGTTTCATTTAAACCAATCTATGATCTTATATAGGATTGCTAGCAGGACGTAGCGATCTTCTATCGAGGGGACGTGAACCTGGGTACGTCGCGTGCCAATCTCGCTCCCGGATCCTCCTACGTCGTCTTGCCCTTTCCTCTACGTAAGCTACCCTATAACATCTGCCGTGATCAATTCCACGACAGTTGGCGTCCATCGTGGGACAAGTGGTGCTTGGAGGTGATGATCCAAACGATATCCCTCAAATTCTTCATCAGCAAGATTGGAGATCGGCTGGATCCAATTTATGTTGCGGCCGACACGGTCGTTCGTCGAGAAGGCGCCTGCACGTAGTCGGCGCCTCTGCGCGAGCGTGCAAATATTCCTGCAGCATGCACCGGCACTTCACGTAGCTTTGATCAGACATCCAGAGATATTTCTTCTTTTGATATTAAGTAGTTAACTATTTTATTCAGATCTAACCTATCGTACAATGATTTTTCTGCATGTATACACACCGTGTAGAGAACACCATGGGGCAAAGTCAAATCGGCAATCCCAAGTCACACGGCGACGTACGGTCTACTGGATCAAGGCCAACGAGTCACCATCAAGAATTGATGTATTGAACGAGAAACCAAGGACTTGCATGGTGCAATTCTTCTCTCATTCACCTGACAGCAACCAAGCCCGACGAAGCAGCCAGGGAGAAATCAAAAAGCCCATTGCAATGCATCGATAGATTTCCTTATTTCAATATAATCCTATTTCACTGATTATTCTTATTGATTACTTTATTAAGACTAGACTAATCTTCTGTACGTTGGTTTCTCACGTGCATACTGTGGGAGAATTAATCCATAAAGATGAGGCGATCTGACAACTGTCTTTTGCATCAGTTGCAATCGCCGCCGCCACGGCCGCGGATTCGCCACGTTCGGAGACTCGCCCATCACCGACTCCCCATGCTAGCGGCTAAAAGCCGCACGGTTCCACCACGCGACTCCGTACGACCAATTGTCTGATCGAGCTTGCTACCACTACTCGCCGCCGCGTCCACTCCTTCCGGCTAAACGCCGCATCGGGCGCTCGAGGACTCGCCTCGCCTGCCGCGACTCACCCTCGCGGACACGCCACGCTCAGGACTCGCCATCACGACTTCTCCCTCGCGGCCTCGCCGTCACCGACTCGCCATTCTATCGGCTAAATGCCGCGTGACATCGCCATAGCGCGACCTCCGTCCGCCGCGTCGACTTCGTCATAGCGCGACCTACGTCCGCCGCGTCGACCCTGTGTCCGCCGCGTCGACTTCGCCCTAGCGAGACCTCCGTCCGCCGCACGATCATATGTCCGCCTTGTCGACTCCGCCAAAGCGCGGCCTCCCTTTGCCAAAGCGCGGCCTCCCTTCGCCAAAGCACGACCTCGTTGCGCCGCGTCGACCCCGTGTCTGCCACGTCGACTTCGCCCTAAGGCGACCTCCGTCCGCCGCGCGACCATATGTCCGCCGCGTCGACTCCGCCAAAGCGCGGCCTCCCTTCACCAAAGTGCGACCTCCGTTCGCCGCGTCGACCCCGTATCTGCCGCATCGACTTCGCCCTAGCGCGACCTCTGTCCGCCGCGCGACCATATGTCCGCCGCGCGACCATATGTCCGCCGCGTCGACTCCGCCATGCGCGGCCTCCCTTCGCCAAAGCGTGACCTCCGTCCGCCGTGTCGACCCCGTGTCTATCGTGTCGACTTCGCCCTAGCGCGACCTCCGTCCGCTGCGCGACCTTATGTCCGTCGCGTCGACTCCGCCAAAGCGCGGCCTCCCTTCGCCAAAGCGCGACCTCCGTCCGCCGTGTCGACCCCGTGTCCGCCGCGTCGACTTCGCCCTAGCGCGACCGCCGTCTGCCGCGCGACCATATGTCCGCCACATCGACCCCGTGTCCGCCGCGTCGACTTTGCCCTAGCTCGACCTCCGTCCGCCACGCGACCATATGTCCACCGCGTCGACTCCGCCAAAGCGCGGCCTCCCTTCGCGAAAGCGCGACCTCCATCCTCCGCGTCGACCTCGTGTCCGCCGCGTCGACTTCGCCCTAGCGCGACCTATGTCCGCCGCATCGACCCCGTGTCCGCCGTGTCGACTTTACCATAGCGCGACCTCCGTCCGCCGCGTCGACTCTATGTCCGCCGTGTCGACTCCGCCAAAGCGCGCCTATACTTCCGCTACGTCGAATGCGTATGCCACGCCTACTAAGGGACCTTCGTCGTCCGGGCCGCTAGAGATGGTCACATGCCACGCTGCATGGACTCACCACTGGGTGTCTCTTCCTCCCGGGAAAGATTGATTCGCCTTTGTCAACCTTTGAAAGAGCGACTCGCAATGGCCAAGTAGTGCGGACGAGGACTCGCAAACCGAGCCTCGGATCGTCCACGAAAAACGCTAACCGAGAGCCATCATTGGAGTCGCCTTGCTCGACTGGCCTTCCGGGCGAAGACAAATGGTAGTGCTATAAAAACAACACCATGTCCTCCTCAACCTTAGATAGTGCGACTCGCATAGCCAAGTACTGCGGACGAGGACTCGCAAACCGAGCCTCGGATCGTCTAGAAAGAACGCCAAGCCAAGAGCCATCTTTGGAGTCGTCAAGCGACTGGCCCCCCGGGCCAAGACGAGAGACTCACTAACAAAAACAGCGCAATCAACATCATCGTGGAATCGCCACACTCGGAAACTCTCCCCTCGCGGACTCGCAATCATCGCGGATTTTCCACACTCGGGGACTCTCCCCTCGCGGACTCGCAATCATCGTGGACTCGCCACACTCGGGGACTCTCCCCTCACCTACTCGCAATCATTGCAAACTCTCTCCACACGGACTCGCCATGCTCGGCAACAACCACTACTATTTTCAGAATATGCATCTCTAAAGAGCCTCGAGTCGCCTCTACAAGACAACTCGAGCCTCGGGGACTACTCCTAGGCATACTGTGTGCGCGTGGTTCCACGACCGTGGCTCGCCATGCTCGGGGACTGTCCACCATGGACTCGCCCTCGCGTACTCAACACGCTCGGGAACTCGCCACCGCAGACTCGCCCTCGCTTACTCAACACGCTTGGGGACTCGCCACCGCAGACTCGCCCTCGCGTACTCAACATGCTCGACGACTCGCCACCGTGGACTCGCTCTCTCGTACTCAACACGCTCGGGGACTCACCACCGTGGACTCTCCCTCGCGTACTCAACACGCTCGGGGACTCTCCACCGCGGATTCGCCCTCGCGTACTCAACACGCTCGGGGACTCGCCACCGCGGATTCGCCCTCGCGTATTCAACACGCTCGGTGACTCGCCACCGCGGATTCGCCCTCACGTACCCGCCATGCTCGGGGACTCGCTATCGCGGGCTCTCCCTCGCGGGCTCATATATCGCGGAATCGCATGCGCCGACTCGGCGACTTTGTCATCAATGACTTGGCGGCCTCCACGTCTTCTATTCATAAGCTTCTACAACAACAAAATAACAAGGCGCTAGTCAAACTTCTCCAAGGGGCGACTCCGTCCAATGGTGATTCACCTGGCGCGTCGACTCTCCTAGGCAAATGGACTACTTCATGAGTTATTTTTCTATTTCAGGAGCTCGACGACGATTCGCCATCAACTCCACCCTAGAATCGCCTACACCAATTTGACAGTTTGAAGTCATCGCCGAGTCCCTGACGCGCTCGGGGACTACTGATGGGGGAATACCAATCGGGGTATACCCGTGAAGCGGAGTCGCCAGCTGGATCGAGCCGACTGAAGCAAAGCCTAGAGCGGGTCAACTCGTTGTATACGGCGACTGACACATACTGGACCCAGACGCCACGCCGATTGAAGGCCCAAGATGGCGACTCCAATAAAAGTTCCATTATCACTTGTAAACCCTAACTAGCTGCATATATAAAGCCACCAGGGGAACCCCTAAAAACGGGCTCTCCCACGTCATATTAGATCTAGTCTCTCCCTCCGCCTACGGTGGCTTCATGTAAACCAATCTATGATATTATACTAGATTGCTAGCAGGACGTAGCGATCCTCCATCGAGGGGACGTGAACCTGGGTACGTCGCGTGCCAATCTCGCTCCCGGATCCTCCTACGTCGCCTTGCCCTTTCCTCTACGTAAGCTACCCTATAGCATCTGACGTGGTCAATTCCACGACAATTCGTGTACAGAGTAATGTTTTGAGTGCGGGATGGAGTCATGACCATACCACTACTCTTATCATTCGCTTTTGTACATTGAATGGTGGATTGATGCAATCTTTACTCCTTCCACGGATATTAGAGGTTGCCTTATCTGTCGAGACCTCTACCTTCGTCTTTTGTTTCTCCTGAATGGTCTCTCGACAAATGTGAGCAATGACCCCTTGTTGGTGGTGTCGCTGAATTCAAGACTGAGAAAGAATCTTTGTTAGTGGTGTCACGATGATCTACACGAAGCGAGAAGATTCAGATCGTCGGCCTTCTTCCCCGTACCATGAGGCAGATCTCGAGGGCGAGATCCCTTGTTAGTGGTGTCGAATTATGGCACCCCGATAAAATCACTACTAGAAAATTTCTTGGTGTTTTTGTTTTGTGCGTCATCATGACCGCGTGCTCATGTCATCATGCCACATTGCATTTGAGCATCATCATCATGCATATGTTTGTCTAAAACTATTTTTGATAAAAGCCTAGTTTTGTTTTCTAATTATCGTCCCCTTTATTCAAACCCAAAACTTCGGTCTCTTCCGAATTATTTTATTTGTCTAAAAATTATTTGCAAAAGACTATTAAAGTAAAACCGATAAATAAATGTTTTCAGGGGAGGCCGCCACCGGCCAGGCCTAGCTAGCAGCAGCCTACCACCCCGCTAAACCAAACCCTAGACTAATCCCCACCCCCACCGAGTTGCCGCCGCCAACCCTTCCTCGCGCGGCATATCCCCTGGCAACAACACCACCCCATCGCCCACCTACCACACTACACTACCGCACCACACCCCACAAACCTCCCCGCGTACACCCCACCTCGACATGGAAACGTCGCCCTCTCCGCCCGCTCACGGAACGCAGGCAGCGAACAGCGGACGACCGCGTGCAAACAGGGCCCACTGCGTCGCTCGCACGCGATCCCCATCACCCCATCCCCATCTTGTATCGTCCCTGAGCCTACCTTCCTCTTCCCTAGCACGAGACTCTGCGTGCCCCTCGATTCCGAGCCAGCGCTGTCGGCGACCCCGTCTCCTATGCCAAGTCTGCCACCGAAGCACCGTGGATCCTGTCGCCATCCTCCTCGGGACCCCGTCTTGTTCCGCTGCCCCGGCCATGGCGCGCCGCACCGTTGTCTCCATCCATGCCGCCTCCTACAGGGACCCTTTCTCGACGACCCACGTGGTTCGCATCCCGCGTCAAGCCGCCGCCCCACGGACTCACGCCTCCTCAATGCCACCCATGTGCCCCGTCTCCAGCCGACGCTGATCTCCTTCATCAACGCCGAGCAGCGCCTCTGCCCCAATCCTCAAGCTCGCCACCGATGGCTCCCTCTCTGTCGCGTCCTGCTCCGTCCGCCGTCCACGCTTCCCGCCTTCCTCGATCATGGGGCCGCCTCCCCATTGCCTCTCCCTCTGTTGTGCTTGCGGATGTGCCCTGCGGCCTCATCGTCCGCGTCGCCATGTCCCCTGTCCTCCGGATGCCGCCCTTCGTGAAGGTGGATGTCGACCATGCATCGCATCCAGGTTGCCGCCCTTCACCTAGACCCCGCAGGTTCTGCATGCTGTTGTGTTGTTCCGCGTGGTGACCGTCCTTCTCTGAGCTCTGCAAGCTCCGCACACATGCCTCTGCTCGGTTCCATATGCCAACTAGCAGTTTTTGCTAGTTGTGGTGCACCTGGTCATCGTCTTCTGCAGGTCTTAGTAGTGACAATCGAGTGTTGTGGCTGTTGTTGCCTCTGCTTTGCTCCTTCTGCTTGGTCGCTGCAAATTCCAACGCTAAACAACCAAGACCGCCCGTGGACAAAGACAGATGCAACCAATGAGAAAGACCCGACGCCGATCCACATTCGACACGGACCATTGAAGTCGAATCACCAAGTACTTCAACATGGAACTCGAAGGCGACAATGCTGAACTAGGAGCTCTCCATCACGGAACACCAAGACCTTGTTCCCAGAGTTGAAGACCGATCCCAGAGTCCGAGACCAAACCCGAACTCCGTCGAACACCTTCGAGCCCAAAGATCTTCGAACCCAATGCGTGAATCCTGTCAACCCTATTTTTGTATAAATGCTATATACCTTTTGCATATTAAATCATTCATGACGCATACATTATTTAGGGTTGTTGGGGGGTATTTTGTCGATTCACCTCATAATTAAATATGGAGACTATATGCGGGCTATTCTAGTCTTATATTGGCTCCATTTAAATTTGTGTAGTGAACCGATGTCATGTTTTTCCTTGTTAATACAACATTTAAATTGTGGGGTATCTAAACAACATAAACCATCTAATTAATTGTCGGGACCCTGGTTCCGCTTAATATTGCCTAATTGCATCACATCTTTGCCATGTCATGCACCATACCTGCATCATGCCTAATCTTCTGCCGTAGTATTAAATAGTGCATCCGGTGTTTCTTCTATTGTTTCGTTTCTTCACGGATTAGGACGATGGGTTGATGCGAGTGTCGACCCGATCTCCGGTGAATCTTCGATAGTGTTTCCCAGGCGAGCAATCTCCCCCTTTCTACCTATTTTGCAGTTATAGTCTTTACTTCCTCATGTTGATCTATTGTTATCCTTATTGCGATGCTTTAGTTTCCGTGCACCATTTATATTCCTTGCAGCCTCTATATTGCCTTGGACACATCATATTGCCGGTTGTTTGATAGATAGTCGGCCTTGCGAGTCGTAGTTGCTTGCTCAGGTCCTGCATCACATCGTTGTTGTTCCACCATTGTTGGAAGGTTGGCACATGCTTAATGTTGGAGATGATCATGACTTTAATAACAACTTGATATTAAAATGCTGGGAATAGATATAACTAATGCAGAGGCACCGTTGGGTAATAGCTAATATTTGGTTCTTCCACGCTCACTTGTGTTCCGTAGGCCCCGAGTACTTGATACCTATTCCTTGACTATTCGCACTATCCACATAAGGGAGACTCTATGAATCCCCCTATGCCTGAGCTTGATTCACACTTTATTTCTTGGGGCCACAAACTAGTTTGGGGCTTTATTACTATCCTGTACTTATGCCATGCTTTACTACTTTATTTACGATTGTGCGTGGAGCACCTGTACTGTTTTAGATCGTACCATGTTTTCGCGGTATCGACAAGCCCAGTCACACTTTCGGGTTCCCAGTCGTTTACAGCCGTTGTCACAATCCCTGGGTCTGTTTCGGAGCCGGCCAACTTTGTTGCGGGTAGCTTAGTGGGGTGGCCCCCTGAAATGATTTATGAATCCTGTGATTCTTTGTCGTGAGGCCTTGTTGCATTTTATTTGGTTCTTCCCGAGGTTGATCGTGTGTGTTGCTATTTGTGCACCCCTGCAGGGTAAAACTTTCTGAAAGTCGTGTCCACGGTTATGGACGACTTGGAGCACAGTATCTCGATCATAGACAACTATAACTAAAGTAATGCTATAGATTAGACTTTGACATGTCTAGTAATCAGATTCACTACAACGGAATGGATAATAAAAGCCAACAACTGGTGGAATTGGGGGTATCATGTCATGTTATATATGACTAGTAAGTATTGCAACTACAACAGAATGGTTAACTAAAACTGCACACTACTTATGATATCAGGATGACTCATGCTATTTATATCTGACTAGTAAGTGTTGCAACTATAATGGAATGAATAAAACTGCCAACTGTGTGAGTTCCTCAGTTTGACTTCGTCGTTTGGTCTCGAGGGGGCAACACCAGGATGGGTATGAATGGTGTTAGTATCAGGTTGGTTTCAAATAGGTCTTTCTTACCCCTCTCTAATAGCCGACAGTTATATTGAGTCTCTATAGATTGTGTAGTGCATGTTGTGATGCCGCTTCAGTCCACCATACCTATGTAGTCGAGAGCCGCCGAATTCTAGCCTCGCCGTGTAATGGCCTTAGTACTGACCGCTCCCTTTTTCCTTTGCCTTTGTCGGCACCCCTTTTGTTTAACATGTATAAGTTCGTCGTCGTTAGCAGGGTTACCCTTCCGGCTTTGCCTGGGTAGGGTTATGGACGCCATTGGTTATTCTTCAGGGCTCTTAGCGCCATTTGCATCTTATTCGTACTCGGATGTTGTATCATTTTCAAGATGATTTGGATCTTTGTATTGTATGTCGGTATTCTTGACTCGTTGAGTCATTGTTGTATATATATGTTCTATGGGTTCCATTGTGGACTATTGTGTAATGATATTACTTCGTTCTCGACCCGCACGCAAGTGCCTGGTGGGCAGCTTTGAACCGTTTCTATGCGGGTTTGATGGGAATCGCTGAAACTTTCATAGGGCCGATTCGAGGGTGTTATAGCTTCCTCAAACTGCATGTGTATGAAGCTAGCCATAGGTTGTCAGTATAAACTTTACCCTTGAATTTCTTTGTAAAATTCTGCACTAAGTGTTGCATACATTCCCTATACTGCTCTACGGGGAATACTGCTTCTACAGCTTTCTCCAAACCTTTGCAAGCATACGTGTGGATAGTAAGTCCTAGTGGATGACCTATAAGGTCACGTAAATTCTCCAGAAACCAAGTCCAACTTTCCTCTGACTCATTCTCCAAAACTCCAAAAGCAACGGGGAACATCCAATTGTGGCCATCAACTGCAGTAGGAGCTACTAGCTGTCCTTTAAATCTTCCATGAAGAGATGTAACATCCATGGACAAATAAGGTCTGCAACCATCCAGAAACCCTTGCCAGCAAGCTTTGAAACAAACAAAATCCCTTCTAAAGCACTCCTTCTCCATTGTCTTCCCTCTTATTTTGTACTGAACTGTATGCCTATCTGTCTGTACAACACTACCTGGACTAGCCATATCCACATCACCTTTGAAGCTGTAAAGCAACTGAAAACTTTCATTCCATGGACCATTGATCCTATCAAGATCCATTTCCTTTGCATAGAACATCCTCATGTAAGGTACTGTAATATTAAACTTTTCAGAAACTTTTTTATGAGCGTTGTTGCACCAGGTGATGGGTTCGCTCTCATCCAATCCATGATTGCATCTGCCAACCACCTAGTCTTTGCTAGTTTTGTTTTTTCCATTTCCGTCTCCCTTAAGGTGGACAAGAATGTTAAAACTGGTTACCTTTTATCTGAAACATAATGAAAATGTCACGTACATTTAACTAATTCTACACAATGACCTAAAATACACAACTGGTTGTAATACCTGAACCAAACTTCTCCTGAGCATAATGGATGCGTGCATCCTCCCCCTACACATCTTGTATGGGCACTTCACTGTGAACCTTGCTGGCTCACTCTTAATAACAACATAATCATTATTGGTGCATATGCAATATGTAGTAAGGGCATTACAACAGTCCCGCGTCATTTCAAATATGGTGCCTTCTGAAATCTTAGGATCGTTCCTGTCCCACTCAATTACTGGCAAGTCCTCACCATCGTACTCGGCTAAAACGAAACTATCATTATTCTCCTTGTTCTCTTCTTCATCAGTGTCATCAAATCTGGCACCATGGGCCAATTCCACCGTGTATTGATCCGCTAGTGCCTGTTTACTAAATATATCTACCAATTTAGGAAACATCAAATCATCCTCATCATTTAGTGGAGGCGCTCCCTCGTTAAGCTCTGTTTCGTCCTCCAGATCGACCGCATGAGAAATTTGTCTTACACTCGCAGTGTGAATAGATGGTACTGATGTGGACCTACAAGGAGCACGGGGGTGCACACTATTAGCAGAGACAACACAGACACATGATGCCCGACCACCTGATGATGCCTGACCACTTGATGATGCTTTAGCCCTCTTTCCCGTGTGTTCAAATTTAGGTTGCACATGAAGACAAATTCGACCAAAACGTTTGGCAGCATTCAAAGAGAGAAGTATTACCAGATCAGCTTCGCTAGTTAGTCGAAGCAATCTTTGCTTGCTAATGTTAAAATATTGCCAAATCAACTGAATTGCCATTGCTCCAGGGGAATTTGGAATATATTTTATCTTTCAAATCACTGAGACCTATGGAGGTTGCAACCACCACTGGGAAGTAATATCCAGAGAGATACTGTTCATAACCATGAATTACGCTAGTATCCAGTTTAACCGCCAGCCAAAATGCCAGCGCTGGATCAATCCTATTCGAAAAGCAAGGCAGTTAGCTGTGCACCAGCGATTCGTGCTCAATTACTGCCTATAATCAATCCACAAAGGGAAACAATACTTACCCAGATGGAATCCATGCGTTAGATCCCTGTGATTCCACCCAATATTCTCCACGCTTGATGGGAGGACCGGTACACCCACCAGCGTCGCATACTTGCGGTGACCCAGCATACCACTGCATGATGTAGTACACTATAGTCGTTGACATAACACCAATGACACACCATTCACTGGTATTACATCCCTCAAAGTGGTACAATAGAAACATAGCAGGTGCAAGACATGACTATAGATTACAACTCGACTCTTTAAATAAGATCTAGAGAACACTCTAGGTTAAAGAGAGAGAAAGAAACTTCTTACAAAGAAGAACCAAAATTAATAACTCGGAACTATCTAGCTAATAAGACTAGCATCTAAACTATCTGGCTTGCAAATGCTGCCATTGCAATGCTCTACAGAAGTAGGTTTTATGGCTAGAGTATCTACTCCTATCTAATCACAGACTTTGTCTTCACTTTAGCTATTGTATATGTTGACTTTATTGACTTAATTGAAGAACTTGAGCTGTCGATGATGGTTTCTTGATCACAAGTTGGTGTTGACGTCATATTCAACGACTTAGAACCTAGCAAGGGTTAAGAAGGTACGGTTGAGTACGAGCATACTCAGCAAGTTCACTCAAAAGGAGTGTATGATGCACTATCTCTACAACCACAGACCAAAGGTTGTAGGCAATGCATGTTTTTTGTAAACATTTCTTCCAAGGTTGCTTTTATTCTGAAAAGTATGTCGGACAGCCTTCACAGGTTGACCAGAACTTTCATGGAGTTCCTTTCCTGCTGTGTTCGTTGATCCTTCTCGGAACAGGGAGTAACATGTCATAGTTCTTACACTCTGTAGAGGTGCGTTACTTTACCCATGAGAGACTGATACGTCCATTTTGCATCACTATTCTATGTCTTAATTCACTATTATTCATTGATATATTTCATATTGAGAGGTGATACTTATGTTATTTCATCTATTTTTGCATGGTTGATGACTTTTGGAGCATCGACCGCTTCAGTCAGGATGCTGATGGAAAATGTGTTGTTTGGAGGAAAAATTCGCGAAGATCAGAAAATCCGGGAAAATATCCGGAAAATCCTATTTTTCCAGAAGACTAAGGATGCCAGAAGATGGAGTGGATATGGGCCATAGGGGGCCCACACCACCCCATGGCGCGGGCAGCCCTAGGCCACGCCAGGAGGTGGTGTGGCCACCCTGGCCCACTCCAGCCTCTCCCCTTTGGCGAATATCATCCTCCCGAAACCCTAAGACTGGGAGAGCGACCAAAGAAAGATTCCGCCACCTCTGGGCGGAAAACACCGAGAGAGAAAGATCTCTCCGGTAGATAGATTTCTACCGGGCAATTCCTTCCCGAAGAGGGGAGATCATCACCATCAATACCACCATCAAGCTGGACTTCATCGGGATCATCATCATCATCACCACCGTCATTACCATTAGCACCATCATCACCATCTCCATAGTGCTGTAACAATTGCTTTGAATCTTGCATAGTTCATAGGGGAAACTTTCCCGGTGTTGATTACTCTTTGTTGTTGATGCTATTGAGTGAACCATTGAATTATTGTTTATGTTCAGATTGTTATACATCATTATTCCATCTCTGATCATGATCCATATGATGTCTTGTGAGTAGTTCGTTTTGTTCTTGAGGACATGGGAGAAGTCTTGTTGTTAGTAGTGGAGTTGCGTTGAGAAAGATTCAATAGATTGTTATTTAAGTTGTGGTGTACTTCTTCTAGTGGTGTCATGTGAACGGCGACTACATGACACTTCACCTATATGGGCCTAGGGGAATGCATTGTGTATTTGGCTACTAATCGTAGGGGTTGCCGGAGTGACAGAAACCTGAACCCCCGTTAGGAAACCATTGCACAAAGGACGTAAGGGTCTTAGAGTTTAAAGTTGTGGTTAGGTTTGTACCTTAATTACTTTCTTGTACTTACGGATGTTTGCAAGGGGTATAATCTCAAGTATGTATTAGTCTTGGATGGGGTGGTACATTAGCACAGGTTCACCCACACAACACTTAGCAAGCTAAAGAAGATTAATCAACTATATGAAGCGAAAGCACTTGACAGTCTTCCCATGTGTCCTCGAGAACGTTTGGTCATCTTAAGTAATACAACCGGCTTGTCCTTTGCTGCATAAAGGATTGGGCCACTTGCTGTATTTATTCCTACTGTCTTTTATTTACTCGTACTTTGTTTACTTGCTTTATCAAAACCCCTAAAAATCCGTTTGCTAAGTATTTGCAGAGAATTCCTCATCCTTACCACTAGCCAGCACCTTCTGCTCCTCGTTTGGTTCGACACTCTTAATTATCGAAAATACTGCGATACACCCCCTATACTTGTGGGTCATCAAGACTATTTTCTGGCGCCGTTGCCGGGGAGTGAAGCGCTATTGGAGAGTGCAAGTGGTAAAGGAAACTTCTTCTGTGATTATTGTTTACTTTTGTTAGTTGCTTTATTTTTGCTATGGATAATTCGCTGAGTTTCTTATTTGGTAATGCTACTAGCACTGCTAAGGTCGTAGATAAGCCACCACCTGCTGCGAATGATTTTTTCAAAATACCTACAGGAATTATTCATCGTGTTATGGATAACTACTATGTTGGGGATGGAACTGTCCATCCCGGTGATCATTTACTCTTTATACACGAATTATGCGGGTTGTTCAAGTGTGCAGGTATTACTACAGATCAAGTTAAGAACAAGTTATTCTTATTATCACTGAAAGGAAGAGATGAGGAATTGTATAAGCTGCTGAATAATGGCCAAGCTCTGGAATGGGAGGAAATAGTGCCTCTCTTTTATTCAAAGTTTTATCCTCCTAGTGAGATTCATAAAGATCGGAATCAAATATACAACTTTTGGCCTCTTGATGGAGAGAGTACAGCTCAAGCTTGGGGGAGATTGAAGTTACTAATGCTCAAATGTCCCATTCATGAGCTCCCCAACAATATTATTATCAACAACTTTTATGCAAGGCTCCCTCTACATGATAAAGATTTATTGGATTCTTCTTGTGCTGGATCATTCACTCGCATGGAAGAAGAAGCTAAATGGGATCTTCTGGACCGTATTCAAGACAATGCTGAAGCTTGGGAGAATGACAAAGGTAGAAAGTCAGGTATAAATTATGATTATGAATGCATTGAATCTTTTATGGGAACTGATGACTTTCAAAATATTATAAATGCTTATGGTCTAGACTCTCAAGCTATTGCTTCTTATTTTAAGGCGTTTGCTTCCTACATTGAAGTGCCTAAAAAGAAGTGGAATAAGTATCATAAACCTTATAAAGATGTTTCTAAGAGTGTTCCTGCAAGAAATACTGAAGTTTATACTGCTAATCATGTTTTACCTAAACCTTATATTGAGAAAAAAAATTCCCAGTTAAGATGAAGGAACTTTCTATGATAGCTAGTATGGTTAATGAAAGTATGAATAAAGCTGTTGAACCTGATAAATAAATGGTTGATGAACCTATAATAGCAAATGTGAAAGACTTTATTACTAAATATGAAAAAGAGGGACACCATATCCTTTGTAAGGATACCTCTAATATTGTTTCACAAAGTAGTGTTATGAGAGCTAGTATTCCCGTGTTTTCTGTTAGAATAAGTGATCATTGCTCTGATGGTCCTTGTGATAGCTATCTTGTTAAGTTTATGCATGATACTGAAAGCTACTATGAGAGAGGGAAAAGTGTTCTATGTATCTCAATAATATCAAGTTTCCTCGTTTTATGCTGAAAGTTTTTATGTTGCACTTGTTTTGCCTTCTTATGCAAGAAGCCTCTGGTTTCAACAACTTGTTTGTTTAAAAAATCCCCTTGCATAGGAAGTGGGTTAGACTTAAATGTGTGTGTGTTTTTTACTTCTTAATGCTCTCTTTCACTTCAATCCATATCCCTGTGAGAGCTTCTACAAAATTATCATGCCCATCTTAATGGCTATAAAGAAAGAGCTTTATGGGAGACAACCCAATTTTTTTTTGCTTTTAGTTTGTTTTTGTTTATTTGAGTCTTGGAAGTTATTACTTCGGTAATAACCGCACCTTATCCGTTTTGTTTGGTTTTTGTGTCAAGATCAACCTCTAATAAGAGAGAAGTAATATTTGGGGAAGTTGTTGTCCCGAAACAGATTTTTCTATTTCACCATAAACATTCGTGAGAGATCTCTATATGTCGAATTGAGCTGTAATTTTTTGTGCTTCTTCCCCGGGTTGTTGTTTAACTTTCGTTAGTTTTGCACTTTTTGATTTGAGCAACATAAGATTTAAGAAAAAATTGATCTTTACCAGCTGGTCTGTTTTGATAGATTTTGCCATCTTGCATTTGCTTCTTTATTCGATTTCCTTTTTGAATTATTTTTTGGTTTTCGGAAGGAGTTGCTTCAGTAGCTTTTGTTTTGATGGTTTTAAGTTGAAGTTGGACTCAAAAGGTTTTATCACTTCGTATATACTAATGTTGCTAATGAGAACTGTGTGAAGTTTTGTGTGAAAGGAATTTCCAGGTAGTGGAGATAATGGTGTAATAAGGAAGAGAAGGGTTTTATAACTCAAGTAATAAGTGTATGAAGATGAAGATATCGATGATATTCAATAGATGACTCCGAAAGAATCTACTAGATAGCAAATTCAGAGACCTGCAGAGTCTGTTTTCAAATAGGTAGCAGTTCTGGATGTTGGAAACCACGATGTCCTTTGTTGATGGGAAGCCTTTACCTTGGAAGATGGACGAAGATGAGAGGATACACCACCACCAAAGGAGTAATTCGTCATTAGTTTTGGCATTCCCTTGGTTTCTTCCAAGCTTGGGGGAGTGCCGCGGTATCTTATCACTATCTTCTATCTTTTTACCTTATTAGTAGAGTCATATCATGAATAGAGGAGTTATTATGTAGTATGGTTTGCATTATGGAAGTGTCTCCTCTCTCGTTAGATACGTATCCCTTGGTGTGAGTTTCCGTTATGGAATATTAATGAGAAGTTCTATCATTCACTCTTTTGCATAGCTTATATTAGTTTTCAATTCGTGGTTACATGATTGATCTTGTTGTTAGTATTGGTATCACTTTGGGATCATTGATTTAATTTAGTTGGTTTTGACAAACCTGGCTCGATCAGTGGCAACACTATTTTTGAGAGTTGAAAGAAAAGATAAAAATACCTTTAAATAAAAATAATTTCATCATCTTTCTTTCTTGATTTGCTAATAAGTTTAGTATTCTCTAGTTAAGATCTTTTGTGCTTCCAAGGAAGATTGCATGTTTGTCTTTATCACTTGTATGTTTGTTTGTTTCCTTCAACTCTTATACTTGCTACCCAGCCTTGCTAGCCAAAAACCTGTACTGAGAGGGTATTCTTCTCGTGCATCCACCTCCTTTAAACCAAAACCTTTGCCATCTGTGTCCACCATACCTACCTAGTAGCATTATTGCTATTGCAAGTAAATTCTTGTTTTATCTACCTCCCAAATTAAACTTGTTACGTGAAAATTAGTGATTAAACCTCTCACGAACTTGATGGCACACTTTACATTCTTGCATTTAATAAACTTGAACCATTGGGTCCTTCTTTGTTGCGTATATGCTTGCGCTTTTTGAGTTGAAGTTAGCCGAACCATGTATCATGGGGACCTCTTTCAACACTTCATTTGGTACTTTGTACCTAGTTGATATCACGTTCTTTTGCTTATGGATCACAGCGGTGTGAAATAAAAGTGGAACTTGTAAGATCATGGAGTTTATATGTGTGTTAGAGAAACGCCTGGGCCGCTAGCCTAAGCCATGCCTAATCATGGTGGAAACTTGCAGCATAACTATAGTGAGCATTCTATGAAGCATCCTCAATAAAAACCTATGCAAATAGCAAATAAAAAGATCGCTGAGATGCTCACTGTTTGCTTGCATTGTCATTTTGATTATGGGATAGCTCCTATGTCATGTGCAAGGGGTACCCTGTTGGTGGTTCTCAATGATACGCATGTATTTACAATGACAAGAGCTTGCTCGTGACTGAAGTTGAGTAGCATGAGGATCGTTACTCATAAGTAAGGGGCATGAGATTTCAACTTATAACTTGTCAAGCATATCCTCTTAGTTGTGTGACTTTAACCTTAATCACCTAAAGATGCCTATGATAGGGGAAATGAGAGTTGAAAGCTAGTAAGTATCATAATTTTTGGGAGCTCTTTATGAGACTTGTAATCCCTGCTTCCCTCTTTGAAGGGCTTTTCTTTTACTTTGTAGTTGAGTTAGTAAACCTACTCCCTTCTATCTCAGCAAGTATTTTGAGTTGTTGTGTTTCATTCATTCATATGTTGATTTATTCAATCATGTTTCTTATGTTCCTTGTTTTGCACATTGTTCTTATCTTGATGTTTACTACTTTGAAAGCTATCATTGAAAAACCAGCTATTTGTGAACTCCAACAAATTATCAACTATTCTTCGAGCAAGAGCAAAGTTTGTGATTACCAATTATGATTCACTTTATGTATCTTTATTGTGTTTCCTTTACTTATTACAAGTTGAGTTATATAATAGTGAGTTGTCTTCTATTATGATCTATGTATTTGATGAATGTGATGCTTCTTGTCTGTATTCTTTTATCGACTCTTCACTCCATAAACCTGAGGTCATGTTTATTGAGCTCAGTTTCGCTTGGGGACAAGCGAAGTCTAAGCTTTGGGGGAGTTCATACGTCCATTTTGCATCACTATTCTATGTCTTTATTCACTATTATTCATTGATATATTTCATATTGAGACGTGATACTTATGTTATTTCATCTATTTTTGCATGGTTGATGACTTTTGGAGCATGGACCGCTGCAGTCAGGATTTTGATGGAAAATGTGCTATTTGGAGGCAACATTCGCGAAGATCAGAAAATCCGGAAATATACGGAAAATCCTATTTTTCCAAAAGACTAAGGATGCCAGAAGATGGAGTGGAGATGGGCCACAGGGGGCCCACACCACCCCATGGCGCGGGCAGCCCTAGGCCGCGCCAGGAGGTGGTGTGGCCACCCTGGCCCACTCCAGCCTCTCCCCTCTGGCGTATATCATCCTCCCGAAACCCTAAGACTGGGAGAGCGACCATAGAAAGATTGCGCCGCCTCTGTGGGGAGGAAAACACCGAGAAAGAAAGATCTATCCGGCAGACAGATTTCTGCTGGGGGAATTCCTTCCCGGAGAGGGGAGATCGTCGCCATCAACACCACCATCAAGCTGGACTTCATCGGGATCATCATCATCATCACCACCATCATCACCATCAGCACCATCATCACCATCTCCATATTGCTGCAACAATTGCGTTGAATCTTGCATAGTTCATAGGGGAAAGTTTCCCGGTGTTGATTACTCTTTGTAGTTGATGCTATTGAGTGAACCATTGAATTATTGTTTATGTTCAGATTGTTATACATCATTATTCCATCTGTGATCATGATCCATATGATGTCTTGTGAGTAGTTTGTTTTGTTCTTGAGGACATGGGAGAAGTCTTGTTGTTAGTAGTGGAGTTGCGTTGAGAAAGATTTAATAGATTGTTATTTAAGTTGTGGTGTACTTCTTCTAGTGGTGTCATGTGAACGTCGACTACATGACTTCACCTATATGGGCCTATGGGAATGCATTGTGTATTTGGCTACTAATCGTAGGGGTTGCCGGAGTGACAGAAACCTGAACCCCCATTACGAAACAATTGCACAAGGGACGTAAGTGTCTTAGAGTTTAAATTTGTGGTTAGGTTTCTACCTTAATTACTTTCTTGTACTTACGGATGTTTGCAAGGGGTATAATCACAAGTATGTATTAGTCTTGGATGGGGCAGTACATTAGCACAGGTTCACCCACACAACACTTAGCAAGCTAAAGAAGATTAATCAACTATATGAAGCGAAAGCACTTGACAGTCTTCCCATGTGTCCTCGAGAACGTTTGGTCATCTTAAGTAATACAACCGGCTTGTCCTTTGCTGCATAAAGGATTTGGCCACTTGCTGCATTTATTCCTACTGTCTTTTATTTACTCGTACTTTGTTTACTTGCTTTATCAAAAACCCCTAAAAATCTGTTTGCTAAGTATTTGCAGAGAATTCCTGATCCTTACCACTAGCCAGCACCTTCTGCTCCTCGTTGGGTTCGACACTCTTACTTATCAAAAATACTACGATACACCCCCTATAGTTGTGGGTCATAAGAGACCAACTCCTTGTTGCACAATCGGGCAATCTGTCCCATCCACACTTCCGTGATGTGGGGCCCAATAGGTGATCCAAGCCAACCACTGCCCGCTTCACGACCCCGCATGTCCCCTTGGTGTACGCCATGCCCACATCTTGAATTACAGCAATGGTTGGTACAAACCGTTCAGATGCCAAAACTATCATGGGACGTTGAGGGTTCCCACCCATATTTTGCATATCATGTATGAATTACCAATTAATGCACGCTACGAGGATAGCAGCCATGACCTGCGCATCCGGATACATGCGAGAGGAAGAGGATACATCTTACTTCTCCGTCCCATTCCAAATCTCATGGTTAATGCGTAATATACGGCGCTACAGTCACTAGCGACATTGGTGGTTAACTCCTATATGATACATTCCTGTACAATGGCGTTTCCATTGCCAGTTATAATAGATTAGCTGATCACCCTGGATCAGTAACCAATAATTCTAATTAATTATGAAAATAGTGTTTTCGACCTTTTTGAAATACAGGTGATGACAACATTTGAGATACAAGTATTTGATAGAAAATAATCAAAGGACATGAACAAGTGTGAACTTGCCTTTTGTGATTGTAAGATTATGCAATCACGATCTTCGAGATACTAGAAGATCCAAAATCTGGAAATAGCATCATTGGTCCGGTAAGGACTAATGTTTAACGAAGCAAGATGCAATTATGCATAAGTAACGTAATGTTGTTTGATAAACGCGAATCCCCAGAATAATTGTATCTGATCTAAGGTTTGAAAGCTTGTGGTGAGTTCTTTGGAATGTTGTGCACTTTTATACTAGCTTCACACATGTGCTTCTTGTTAAAGCTTGTGAGAGTATGTGAAACAATATGTAAGTACAATAAGCAGCATACAATACTAAAGCACTCAAATGGGGCATAGTATCTAAAAGATTTCTTAAGCAAGATTATTAATCAAATAGAGCATTTATAGAAATGCTGAAGGTTTATTTTAAATGTTTCTTAAAATAATAACTTTTGAGGAAAAGGTTACTTTTACAAAGTAAAAGCATTTAAGTGTTTAACATGCAAAGTATATAAGTGGAGTATAATAACATTCTAAGATTGAGGTGAATTTCTATCTTGTAATTATGATGGGACTTATTATGTTAAGTTGTTAAGAGTTAAAGGACTTATTATAAGATTATTGTTTGAAGTGGCAAGATGAATAACTTTTGAAGAAAATATTTCTTTTACAAGATTAAACAATTCTTATGGTTAATAGAATGTGATTGATGTTGTTTGCGCTTTTTCCATAAGCTTGGACTTGAAATGCTTTATGACTTAATTTGGCACAGACACAAGTTAACTATAAAAACATAAATATACTTTAGGCATTATACATGACTTGGTGTACCAAAGTTAACTTTAAACATAAGTAGATCTAGGGTGTGATGTGTTTAAGAGTATTAATAAGTTTTAATCTTCGGAATAAGCATGTTTAAGAGTATGAGATCATTCACTTCAAGTTTAAGTGAGTGATGAGTCTAAATATGACTTTTTATTATGAATATACTTTATCTTTTAAGGAAAGTAAATTTAGATGATTTTAATAATCCATTAATGTTTGGAATCATGACTAGTTAAGAGATAAAATAACATTCACCTTTATTATAAGTGAAGGATGATTAAAATTTATTCAAATTGTTGGTTTATCTTGGAGTTATGGTTTTAAAGAGTTTTCTCAATGTTAATAGTTTAGTTTTAACTATTATTATAGACTTAAATTATTGTTTTGGAAGTAGTATTTAAATGTACATGATTTAGGGTTTTATATAAATTTGTGATTATTTATTATTTAAGAATGTTTTTAAAGAATTTACCGACTAGATAATAAATAAGGATTTATTTCTTAATAACATTAAAATGTGTTGGAATGATATAATTAGTATTTTTCTAGTAAAACATACTCACTTAAGATCTTAGAAGTGAATTTTATATAATTTTAGGTGTTATCCTTATATTTATGAAATTCCACAAAGTATTATATATCTTTAAATATTTGCTTCAAGTTTTATTTGTAAACAAATTAAGTTAATATTTTAATAAAATGATATATTTAGTTTCATATGCAAAAACGATTTTTATTCATTTTTAGGACTTTTCCTTAATTTATGAAATATCACTTAGACTTTAGTGGTGTTAACATTTATTTGCATTTTATTTAGTTTAAATAAGTAAAGTTATATTTTTCTTAGGTAGATATTATTTTTGTGATCATTTCAATATGTCATATGTATTTTTAGGATATTTCTTTTTCTTCTAGGGCTAAAATAAGTTCAGGGGTATTTTGGTAATTTCCATAATTTTATTTTCCTTTGTTAATTTATTTTTGGGTCAACTAACCTGGTCCATCTGTCCCACCTAGCTCAATTGGCTTGGTTCAACCCTGACCCTTAGGGTCAGGCCAGCCTATCCGGCCTTTCTCTCTCCCGAGCACCCCTCTCCTCTTATCCTTGACACCTCCTTGGCGATGCCATGGCAATGTTACCATTGCCCGGCCGATTCCAACTGCACGGCTCGTTGCGGTCACCGCTACTGGTCGCAGCCGCTCCACCACTCCTCGCTGCTTCTTCCTATCCAGCTTGATTCGATTAATATGCCCTCACGCTCACGACCTCGACCCCCAAACCCTAGTTTCCCCTTCTGCTCAAACACCGGCGGGATGGCAGTGCTCGACCAGAAACCCGGTGACTCCCATAATGGTGTGGTCGTTCGGTGTTGTCGGTGTGGTCCGGTGGTGTGGCTTGGTGCAGGTTGTAGCACCGCCAGCGCTCCGTGTGCCACCATGCCACCGGGCCCTTTATTCTCCATCGTTGGTCTGCTTCCTCTACTCACGCTTACGCGAGGACTCTGGGTACATTCTTCCTTCTCCTCTTTCTTACTCTCTGTCCCTTCTATCTGCTATGCGCTTGGCTGAGGTTGTGAACCCTATCTAGGTTTGATCTCATTTTAGAATTCTCCCTTACTTGTTACTGTCAGAGAAGGTAGAGGTGGATTTGAGTGTGATACTATTGTGAATACAAAGTGAAAATCATGTTTTCATGCTTGATTTAGAACTACTAATAGTAGCTTTTGTCAACAGGTTACTACCTGAACCTATGCTTACTGTTATCTGAATAAGTTGACACATATTCTGATGATGTTGTATGAATTTGTGGCTAGGTTTTTACTCAATAGGACATGGTTCTGGGTGATGTGTTGATACCTTGATCTTGGATTATCATGACTTGATATTGCTTTGTGTACATCTTAATGTGGATTGTGATGGTAGACATAAATCTAAGACTATGTTTGAGTTCAAACCATCTGTTTGAATTCACCCATACACACCTGAGTACCTGGTGCTAGGTAGGAGTGGTCCTTGTAAGATCTTGAATTATAGATCATGTTTGAGAGGATCTATGGCCTAGACAATGAGCAATAATGCTCACCTATGGAATTCTGGTTGTGCTAAGATTTTTCGTGTTGTTAGTGATTTCCTACTGTAGTTGTACAAGTGCTCATGTGGCTCAATTCATAGCTTGAACTGAATATTGGCTTAGTACTTCTCTGATGTTGGACTGTGATATTTCTTGCAAATATTCTGTTGATCTGTAAACTTTGATGTTGGTTATGCCTAGTTGTATAGCAGCCTTTGTTACTATTAAGTTGCTATACTCTATATATTCTCTTATGTCTTTATGAATAGCTGCAATGATTCCTAGAAGTATTTTCTAGGAAGTTGATTTGTTTTTCTGTCAACTTCTGACAGTGTAATAATGTATAATTCTGATTACTAGAGTTACTACTAGGAAATTGATGAAAATGGTTTGTATACCATTTGTAAGCAGAGATGGTGACTATTATGATTATTTTGCCCGCATGACAACAACAGTTGAAATGACTCTCAACCAGAGGGCTAAGGATAACCCCTAGTATTAAGAGAAGACGATTGTTTAACTTGTTTACCTTCAAAGTTGGTCATAGTTAGGATGGATGCCACTGTGAAACCTCCTGATGGATGGTACACAGTGGTAACCTCCATATACTGGAATTAATAGATGTTCCACTTCATGTGTAGATGATGTGAAGCATATCTTGTCTATGCTTGTGAGGTACTACCGGAACAACATTTTTTCTGAAGTTTACAGACGCTTTTATCAAAGGAATATGCTAAAGATTTATCCTTCAAGTGCTTTCCATGATTCCTGGCTAGACTAGCTAGGAAAATGATGAGAAACTTCTTTACTTTTATTAACACATGATCCCAATTGGTTTCTGTGGTGGTCTGACTAGAGCTGCCATGTTTGCCACTATTGTGCCTCTCCTGAGAGAGTGCACAGTGGTAAACCTCTCAAGGATGAGCTACAACACCCCTTGGCTTGGCCTGTGATGCAAAGGTTGAGGCCCAATTTTAAATAAGAGCATATCTGGTACTAGTTTTGTGTTTAACCAACTTGGTGGCTTCTGCTGCTACAAGATCTGCTGTTGTGGTGCCTCCCATGTGGAGTGCGCACAACAGTAGGTCTAAGCAACATGATCTGCTACTTTCTTTATAAATAAGAATTCAACTCTTATTCCTTATTGTAATATAATTACTATTTATCATCCCATTACACATTCTTTTATAATTCAAATATATTATTTGATTACTAAAATTTTAAAATGATATCCCTCAAACACAAAGATACAATAGAGGTGATATCAAAATCTGTCGCACTTGCCTGGATGCTTCCATCAGAGCAAGATAGATCTCGATCACTCTGTAGCCTTTTAGATTTGCGCGAAAATTTCCTAGATTTTCTTATGCATGAATGCAATGCACACATCTCATCTCAGCTTATTTCTAAGCTCTAGTGCTGGGATGTTATAGACTCTCCCCCTTAAAATAAACTTTGTCCCTGAAGTTCGTAATCTCTTATGTTTCGGAATGAGGAGTTGACTTGTATTGATCATGACATTACTCAACTCCATTGTGATCACAAATGGGGATAATTGGATTATCCCGTATCCATATCTTTTTATTGCACCTTCTACATTCTTGGCAACTTCGAGCTATCATTTTTAATTTGTAGCATAACTCCTACTATAATCCCTTGGGTTTATGTCCTTATAGTCCTACTTAGAATTGGTTGTGGACACATTTTGTCCATT
The DNA here is from genome assembly GCA_910589775.1 of Avena eriantha. NCBI lineage: Eukaryota > Viridiplantae > Streptophyta > Magnoliopsida > Poales > Poaceae > Avena > Avena eriantha. Next base: position 126,390,338 of record OU342741.1, on the reverse strand, counting down.
CCAATCCATTTTTCCTATTACACTCTAGTGGTCTATTTTGGAATACTCTATTCACTCTTAGGGACAACTTACGAGTTGATTCCTTTTAAACTAGTCCACTAGTTTAAGCTGCTATGTCTACTTCGATCATTCATCCGGACCTACTCTCGGAAATACTTTATAATGATGGCTTCTTATAACCTTATGAGAATAAGGCTTAACCTCATCATAACTTTGTACTTCTTCTCCAACCTTTAGTTAGAAGGTTAGACAACAACACTCCAGTGTTTATTGATTACTCTCCCCCTTCGGGTTTCCTAATGGTCTCTAATCTGCATGTATAATAACCATTAGCTCAATAGTAAGGATATTGGTTTCCATCTAGCTTATATTTAACCTATATAAGGTCTCACGAAAGGATCTGTGTTTTACCCACACAATTGTGGATCTCCAAAATGAATCTTCAAACATTACTTGTCTTACTTTTATCTTCTTAGACATTATTTCTCACTGATAAACCCGATTTCACGAAATGTCTCGAAAGTTGTTCGCTTAAATTTTATACTTCTTTATGTCTCTCTTAACTTAGGCCAAGTTTTATGCTCTTTAAATCATACAAAGATGACCTAATTCGCTAAACCGCAAGGATACAAGCTATGGATACTAGCTGCGGATCCTCCTAGGTGCATGGATTACCCTACGGGTTTTCGACTTCTTACTGGCATTCTCTCTAAGTTGTCAGAACTGGAATACCACCCTTGTTCCAAGACTTCTTCTTTGCACTAATTCATGATACTTACATGATCTTGGGACAACTACTTCATTAGCTTCTGAGCAACATCACCTATTTTGAGTGAACTAAATTCATTACTTCATGTTGCTTCACACCTTTTTCTGCATTAATATTTATTCTTATTGCCGGCTAATACTGAGTTGGGATTGATCCATCCTTCAAAATGGTGTTGATACAGCTTATTTTTAGCTTCCTTCTCCGTGCAAGTCTTCATCTTGATCTTCGGAACTTGTCACTCCCTTACGTGAATTCCCTTTTTCTATCTAGGTCTATAACATCAAGTAATAACTTGATGATGCAACATGCATTTGCACATCAAGTCAAACTTCATGCACGGATAATACGTCATAAACGTATCTATAATTTTTGATGTTCCATGCTTGTTTTATATCTACTTTCTTATGTTTTGTTCATACTTTGAGGTATTTTTATACATTTTCTGGAACTAACCTATTAACAAGATGCCACAGTGCCAGTTGCCCGTTTTCTGCTGTTTTTTGTTTTAGAAAAGCTAGTAAGAAAATATTCTCGGAATTGTACGGGACAAAAGCAAAAGTCAATATTTTACACCAAGCAATACGGAGACCGAAGGGGAGATGAAGTGGCGCACTAGGGCGGCCACACCTGGTGGTGGCACGGCCAGCCCTAGGGCGCGCCACCAGGGGGTGTGGGCCCCTTGGTACTCCACCGACCTTGCCCCTTCGCCTATAAAAGCCTCCCGGGACGAAAACACTAAGAACGGATCAAAATTCCACGAAAGAGTCTGTAGCCGCCGCCATCTCCATCCCTAGATCGGGAGGGATCTAAAGCTTTCCGGCACCCTGCCGGAGGGGAGAGATCACCCTGGAGGACTTCTTCATCACCATGCCTGCCTCCGGTGTGATGCGTGAGTAGTTTATCCTTGTACTATGGGTCCATGTAGTAGCTAGATGGTTGTTTCTACTCCTTTGTGCTATCATGTTTAGATCTTGTAAGCTCTGTTCATGATCAGGATCATCTATTTGTAATCTTACATGTTGTGTTTGCGGGGATCCGATGGATATTGAGATGCTATTTTAGATTGATTATTGATTCTATCATGTCTATGTTATTTGTGATCTTGCATGCTCTCCGTTGTTTGTAACTATCTTGGCCAAGTAGATGCTTGCAACTCTAAGAGGGAGTATTTATGCTCGATAGTGGGTTGATGCCTCTAGTAATCTAGGGAAGTGATAGGAATCTCTAAGGTTTTAGATGTGATGTTGCTACTACCGAAAAAACAGCAATCCTTTGTCCATGGGACAATCGTATTGTTTACTTTACAGACTTTTCTTAATGCAATTATCTGTTGCTTGCAACTTAATACTGGAAGGGGTTCGGATGATAACCTGAAGGTGGATTATTAGTCTTAGATGCAGTTGGATTACGGTCTACGTATAATTTTGTAATTCCCAATCAAATCTCATAGGTGTCAAGATGTCTAGTATATGCATTGTATGCTTTCTCAAATCTGTCAATTTCCTCGTTGTAATTTGTTCACCCAGCATGCTATTTATCTTAAGGAGAATCACCTCTAGTGAACTATGGACCCCGGTCCATGATTTTACCATTGCTATACCATCTACTTTTTACTGTTTACTTTCTGCAAGCAATTACTATCTTCCACACAATATGTTTAATCCTTTGTTTTCAGCAAAACCGGTGAGATTGACAACCTCACTATAAGTCGGGGGCAAAGTTTTGTGGTTGTGTTGTGCAGGATTCCAAGTTGCTAGCAACACCTTGTAGTTGTTTCCTTGCTCCTACTAGTTTGATAACCTTGGTTTCATAACTGAGGGAAAACTTGCTGATGTGCTCATCATACCTTCCTCTTGGGGTTCCCAACGAGCTATACATTTTGACCCATCAAGCAATTTTTCTAGCGCCGTTGCCGGGGAGTTAAGGACAGCTTCACAAGGGGAGTCTCTCACAACCAATCCCTTTACTTTGTTTTTTTTTCCTAGTTTATTTCTGCTTTATCTGGTTTGCTTCTTTTTATCAAAAATACAAAGAAATAGTTCCTACTATAATTGTTATTGCTTGTTTTTATCATGCTTTCTATCAATGGTTGGTTTCTTGGAAACTGAATCTTATTGGCAAGGTGGGTTCACGGAAGAACAAAAATATTATTATAAGGAACACCGCTTGTCACAAAAAGGGAAACACTTATGGGAACAAATTAATAAATTGTATACCATTGCTAGAAACGTGTGCTCTACTTATAATGTTACTTCTTTCTTTGATAAATCTTGTTGCTATAAGAGGTATAAACACCTCCTTTTTCATTGTGAGTATAATGATGATGTTACCATATCTTCTTATGTTAAGGTAAATTATGAATTTTATGATGTGGAACACATTGAATAATTTATTGCTTGGAAGGGTGCATTCGAACTTGCTTATTTGCTTGAAAATACTAATGATGCACCTTATAAATATGAGGTTTATGATATACTTAAATTTTGCTTTGATAATTACAAGGAATAAAAAGGCTATATTCTTGAATGTATTAATAGATGCTCTCCACCAACGGAAGAGACTAATGCCTTCCAAGAGCCTATGGAAGAAGAAATTGTTGAAACTAGAAGCTCATTGGATGAAAATGAGGAGGAGAGTGATGATCAAGAGGAGGAAGAATGGAGCAGCTACCCATTCATACGTTGCTAACGTATCTGTAATTTTTGATGTTCCATGCTTGTTTTATATCTACTTTCTTATGTTTTGTCCAAACTTTGGAGTACTTTACACATTTTTTGAAACTAACCTATTAACAAGATGCCATAGTGCCAGTTGCCTGTTTTCTTCTGTTTTTGGTTCCAGAAAAGCGAGAAAATGAATATTCTCAGAATTGGACTGGACAAAAGCCAAAGTCGATATTTTACCGGAAGACTCACGGAGCCAAAAGACGAGACAGAGAGGGGCCAGGGGCTGGCCACACCATGTGGTGGCGCGGGTCCCCGTGGCCGCACCACCAGGTGGTGTGGGCCCCTCAGGCCTCCACCGACCTTGCCCTTTCTCCTATAAGAAGCCTGCAATGATAAAACCCTAAATCAGGAAGCCTCCAGCCACGAAAAAATCTGCAGCGCCGCCGCCACCGAAGAGGAGATTCGGGGGACAGAAAGTCTCTTCCGGCACCCTGTCGAGACGGGGAAGTGCCCCCCGAGCCATCTCCATCGATATCCACCGCCATCTCCATCGCCGTTGTTGATTCCCATGATGATGAGGGAGTAGTTCTCTCTCGAGGCTAAGGGCTCTACCGGTAACTATGTGTTCATCTCTCTCTCTCTCTATGCATGATCATATTGTGATCATGAGCTTTGTAATTAAGTAGATCTACCTTGCTACTCAAGTGCTTTAATAGATCTCTGCTCTCCCCATGTGTGTGAAAGTGACAGCATGCACACCATGGTGGCACTTAGGCTAGAGATTACAAATACTTGTGATGAGTTATATTTGGAGTTGGATGTCTCTATGAAATTGTGGTGTTTGTTGGAACCATCTAGCGCTCAAGGTGACAGTGTGGGGTTACCTAGATGGGGAAGCGAACTTTGAGGAGTGCTGTTATAGCCCTACCATGGATTCGAGGGTCGAACTGGAGAGTAGTTCAGAGTAGTATCATAAAGATAAGATATTTATATGAGAGTGTTCACTAGTGAAAGTATGATCCCTAGGCCTTGTTTCTAAGCATTGAAACACCGTTTGCAACTAGATCTGTTACATGTTTGCTTGTTGCCATCTTTATTTAAGTTTGCCTTCAGTATCTTTCACGCCATCAAGCTATTTTCTGGCACCGTTGTCTTATATTCATACCACTTGTATTTTTCTATCTCTTCGCCGAACTAGTGCACCTGTACACCTGACAAGTGTATTGGGTGTGTTGGGGACACAAGAGACTTCTTGTATCTTGATTGCAGAGTTGCTTGAGAGGGATACCTTTGACCACTTCCTCCCCGAGTTCGATAAACCTTGGGTGATCCACTTAAGGGAAACTTGCTGTTGTTCTACAAACCTCTACACTTGTTGGCCCAACAACTATCTACAAGAATAGAAGTGTGTAGACATCACCCATGTCTACCTCCCAATAAGAGTAACTCTTTAACTAATACCTAATTTTATCGCCCTCCACGCTTACCAAAGGAGGATGAGTGTTATATTTATATTGTTGAGTTTGTTCATGATGCTACTAAAAATCATTATGAGAGAGGAAATATGGCTGTTGGAACTCTCATGTTACTAAAACACCACTCTTTATATTGAAAGTTCCAAAGTTGCTCTTGTTTTATCAACCCATTCTTGTTACTATGTGCTTCTTTTATTTATTTTCTTACAAGATTCCTATGCCTAGGAAGTGGGATAGACTTAAATGTGTATCATATTTGCTCTTGATTCTCTCTTTTGCTTCAATTCATATTTCTTATCTGAGCATCTTCTCAAATTACTGAGCCTAGCTCAAAGGCGTTAAAGAAAAGCACTATTGGGAGATAACTCAAATTTTTTATTCAGTAAGTTTTTCTTTTGTTGAGTATTTAAAGTTATTACTTCTGAAATAACCTCTCCTTATCCTTTTTGTGTGGTTTTTGTGCCAAGAATAGCCTCTAATGAGAGAGAAGTAAGACTTGGGAAAGTTCCTGTCCCGAAATAGATTTTTGTGCTTCGCTGTTAAAATTCTTGAAAAGTCTCTGTACGTCGGTTTGAGCTGTGGCTTTTTTTTCTTCTGCCCCAAGTTGTTATCCAACTTTCGTTAGTTCAGAACTTTTCAATTTGAGCAACATAAGGTCTTCTAAAAAATTGGTTTTTACCTACTGGTCTGTTTTGACAGATTTCCGCCTTTATTTCCATTTGCTTCTTGTTGATTCCTTTTTGGGTTCTTTTTGGGGAAATTGAGCTTTTTGAGGGAATTGCTACAGCAGCTTGTGTTTTAATGGAAGTTTTACTTGTGTTGAAACTGAACCAAAAGACTTATTATCTTGAGTGCACTAATGTTGGTAATGAAGATTGTGTGAAGTTTTGTATGAAGGAAATTTTCAGGTGTAGGGAAAGAATGATGTAATGAGATGACGAATGGACTAAAGCTCAAGCTTGGAGATGCCACACGTGTCACCCCAAGAAATATACTTTAAGTACAAGCGTCAAAGCTTGGGGATGCCCAAGGCATCCCCTTCTTCATCAATAAAAATCTCAGGTTTCTTCCAAACACTTCATTTCTATTGTTTCATGCACTAGTTGTGTTGTTCTTGGAGCGTCTTCATTTTTTGTTTTTGGTTTCCGTTTGCTTAGTTTGATTGAATAAATTGGTTGGACCCCCTCATTCATAAATTAGTTTTCAAATAAGTTGGTTTGGATTGGAAAAGAGTAGGAAAAGTTCACGCTTAAATGGTAAAAAGGAGCTTGTTTTTGACTCTGGCCTATGCTTTGTCATGTCAGGCTTGATATTGTTTTGTCTTTATGCTGAGTGATTTTTTCTGTAGCATGACATGTTATAAACAATTGATATTACTTAATGTGCCTTGAAAGAATCATGCGTTGTTTTAGCATATAAAGCATAGTATTGTGGTATTCTCCTTTGATGCTTTATTTGGGTTGACTTGGTGCATGCTCACACCATGTTGTGACTATCCCAAGTCACCATAGCCTTTATGATCCTTTAGTTTTGGACTTGTAATATCACTTTATGCTTTAATTAAAGATTTCTTGTCGCTTTGCATTATTATGGCCATTATTGCTCTCTTAGTTGGTCGCTCCTAGTCTTTTGCTAGCCTCCATAACCAAGTATGAGTTCCACTCATGCATCCAACTCCAAATAAAACAAAGTTATCCCAAAGAGTCCACCATACCTACCTATTATCATTTGCTATTCCAAGTATATTCATCCTTTTATCTACCTTCCGAATTAAACTGGTTATGTGAAAATTAGTGATTAAATCTCTCACAAACTTGATGGCACACATTACTTTCTTGCACTTAATTAACATGAACCATTGTGTCCATCTTTGTTGCGTATATGCTTGCGCTTTATACGTTGAAGTTAGCAGAACCATGTAACATGGGGAACGCTTTCAACATTGCACTTATATTCCATTGATATCATGATTCTTTTGCTTATTGATCCCGGTGGTGTGAAATAAAAGGGGAACTTGTAAGATCATGGAGTTTCTATGTGTGTTAGAGAAACGCCTCGGCCGTTAGCCTAAGCGATGCTTAATCATGGTGGAAACTTGCAGCATAACCATAATGAGCATTCTATGAAGCATCCTTAATAAAAACCTATGCAAATAGCAAATAAAAAGATCGTTGAGATGCTCATTGTCTGTTGCCTTATCATTTCGATATGGGATAGCTCATGTGTCATGGGGCAAGGGGTACCCCGTTGGCAGTTCTCTATGATACATATGTACTTAAAATGACAAGAGCTTACTTGTGACTGAAGTTGAGTAGCATGAGGTTCGGTACTCGTAAGCAAGGGGTATGAGATTTCAACTTATAACTTGTCAAGCATATCCTCTTAGTTGTGTCACTTTAACCTTAACCACTTGAAGATGCCTATGATAGGGACAATGAGAGCTGAAAGCTAATAAGTACCATAATTTTTGGAAGCTCTTTATGAGACTTGAATCCCTGCTTCCTTCTATGAAGGCCTTTCTTTTACTTTTATGTTGAGTCTCCATCTTCTATCTTTATGCACCTATTAAGAGAGCATAGTGGCCATTCTTAGTTTAATGTGCATTGTCCCAAGACTTGTTGATTGATGCATAACTTTGATATTGCTTGTTCTTAAACTATTTATATCTAGTCACCCTTATGAACTTTGAAGGTGTCCTATGCATTTATGTTTTGCTACTCTATGAGGGACAAGCTGAATACCATTCTGATTATGTTTTATTTATGTGAAAAAAACAAACGTCTTGCAAAGCATTGTTATTCATGAATCTTTTGTTTGTGCCTTTTCATGCTACAACATAGTTGATATTTCTTATTGTTTGAAGTATATCTTTCATGCTATGTTAAAAGTACTATGATCCCAGCTATCAATGTTTTACAAATACTTTGATCAAGATTATGATGGTGCATGTCACCTAAAAAATTATTCTTTCTTTTTATCACTTACCTACTCGAGACGAGCAGGAGTTAAGCTTGGGGATGTTGATACGTTGCTAACGTATCTATAATTTTTGATGTTCCATGCTTGTTTTATATCTACTTTCTTATGTTTTGTACACACTTTGGAGTACTTTTATACACTTTCTTGGACTAACCTATTAACAAGGTGCCACAGTGAAAGCTGCCTGCTTTCTGCTGTTTTTGGTTCTAGGCAAGTCAGTAAATGAATATTCTCTGAATTGGACGGGACAAAAGCCAAAGTCAATATTTCACCGAGGGGGACACGGAGCCAGAAGACGAGATGAAGAGGGGCCAGAGGCCGGCCACTCCACCTGGCCGAGCCGCCAGGCCTGGCCCGCGCCAGGGGGTGGTGTGGCCGCCTAGGGCACCCCCTCGGCCTCCCCTTTCGCCTATAAGAAGCCTCCGATAGAGAAACCCCAAGTACCCGATCAAAATTCCACCAAAGAGTCTGTAGCTGCCGTCATCTCCATCCCTAGATCGGGAGGTATCTGAAGCTCTTCCCGGCACCCTGCCGGAGGGAAGAGATCACCCTGGAGGCCTTCTTCATCACCATGCCTACCTCCGGTGTGATGCGTGAGTAGTTCATCCCTGGACTACGGGTCCATGTAGTAGCTAGATGGTTGGTTCTCCTCCTTTGTCCTATCATGTTTAGATCTTGTGAGCTCCGTTCATGATCAAGATCATCTATTTGTAATCATACATATTGTGTTTGCACGGATCCAATGGATATTGAGATGCTATTTCAGATTGATTATCTATCATGTCTTTGTTATTTGTGATCTTGCATGCTCTCCGTTGTTAGTAGATATCTTGGCCGAGTAGATGCTAGCAACTCCAAGAGGGAGTATTTATGCTCGATAGTGGGTTCATGCCTCTAGTAATCTTGCGAAGAGATAGGAATCTCTAAGGTACTAGATGTGATGTTGCTACTAGGGAGAAAACAACAATCCTTTGTTCATAGAACAATCGTATTGTTTACTTTACACACAATGCTTAATGCAATTATCTGTTGCTTGCAACTTAATACTGGAGGGGGTTCGGATGACAACCTGAAGGTAGATTATTAGTCATAGATGCAGTTGGATTACGGTCTATGTATAATGTTGTAATGCCCAATCAAGTTTCATAGGAGTCAAGATGATTAGTATATGCATCTATGCTTTCTCGATGTTTGAAAATTGCCCCGCTGTAATTTTTTCACCCAACATGTCATCTATCTTAAGGAGAATCACCTCTAGTGAACTATGGACCCCGGTCCTTTCTTTTACCATCAATCTACAATCTACTATTTACTGTTTTCTGTTTACTTTCTGCAAGCAATTACTATGTTCCACACAATACGTTTAATCCTTTGTTTTCAGCAAAACAGGTGAGATTGACAACCTCGGTGTAAGATGGGGGCGAAGTTCTGTGGTTGTGTTGTGTAGGATTCCAAGTTGGAAACAACACCTTGGAGGTGTTTCCTTGCTCTTACTGGTTCGATAACCTTGGTTTCATAACTGAGGAAAAACTTGCTATTGTGCTCATCATACCTTCCTCTTGGGGTTCCCCAATGATATATCCATTTTGCATCACTATTCTATGTCTTAATTCACTATTATTCATTGATATATTTCGTATTTAGAGGTGATACTTATGTTATTTCATCTTTTTTTGCATGGTTGATGACTTTTGGAGCATGGACCGCTGCAGTCACGATTCTGATGGAAAATGTGTTGTTTGGAGGCAAAATTCGCGAAGATCAGAAAATCCAGGAAAATATAGGGAAAATTCTATTTTTCCAGAAGACTCAGGATGCCAGAAGATAGAGTGGAGGTGGGCCACAGGGGGCCCAGACCACCCCATGGCGCGGGCAGGCCTAGGCCGCGCCAGGGAGTGGTGTGGCCGCCCTGGCCCACTCCAGCCTCTCTCCTCTTGCGTATATCATCCCCACGAAACCCTAAGACTCGGGGAGCGACCACAAAAATATTCCACCGCCTCTACGGGGCGGAAAACACCGAGAGAGAAAGATCTCTCCGGCAGACAGATTTCTACTGGGGGAATTCCTTCCCGGAGAGGGAAGATCGTCGCCATCAACACCACCAGCAAGCTGGACTTCATCGGGATCATCATCATCATCACCATCAGCACCCTCATCACCATCTCAATATTGCTATAACAATTGAGTTGAATCTTGCATAGTTCATAGGGGAAACTTTCCCGGTGTTGATTACTCTTTGTAGTTGATGCTATTGAGTGAACCATTGAATTATTGTTTATGTTCAGATTGTTATACATCATTATTCCATCTCTGATCATGATCCATATGATGCCTTGTGAGTAGTTTGTTTTGTTCTTGAGGACATGGGAGAAGTCTTGTTGTTAGTAGTGGAATTGCGTTGAGAAAGATTCAATAGATTGTTATTTAAGTTATGGTGTACTTCTTCTAGTGGTGTCATGTGAACGTCGACTACATGACACTTCACCTATATGGGCCTACGGGAATGCATTGTATATTTGGCTATTGATCCTAGGGGTCGCTGGAGTGACAAAACCTGAACACCCGTTAGGAAACCATTGCACAAGGGACGTAAGGTCTTAGAGTTTAAAGTTGTGGTTAGGTTTTACCTTAATTACTTTCTTGTATTTACGGATGTCTGCAAGGGGTATAATCACAAGTATGTATTTAGTCTTGGATGGGGCAGTACATTAGCACAGGTTCACCCACACAACACTTAGCAAGCTAGAGAAGATTAATCGACTATATGAAGCGAAAGCACTTGACAGTCTTCCCATGTGTCCTCGAGAACGTTTGGTCATCTATAGAAATACAACCGGCTTGTCCTTTGCTGCATAAAGGATTGGGCCACTTGCTGCATTCATTCTTACTGTCTTTCATTTACTCGTACTTTGATTACTTGCTTTATCGAAAACCCCTAAAAATCCGTTTGCTAAGTATTTGCAGAGAATTCCTAATCCATACCACTAGCTACCACCTTCTGCTCCTCGTTGGGTTCGACACTCTTACTTTCTCAAAAATACTGCGATACACCCCCTATACTTGTGGGACATCACCCAACAAGCTCGAATATATTTTGAGCCATCAAAAGCATCCTCAATAAAAACATATGAAAATAGCAAATTAAAAGATCGATGAGATGCTCATTGTTTGTTGCCTTGTCATTTTGATATGGGATAGCTCCTGTATCATGGGGCAAGGGGTACCCCGTTGGCGGTTCTCCATGATACACGTGTACTTACAATGAAAAGAACTTACTTGTGACTAAAGTTGAGTAACATGAGGTCTGGTACTCGTAGGCAAGGGGCATGATATTTTCGACCTATAACTTGTCAAGCATATCCTCATATTTGTTCACTTTAACCTTAATCACCTAAAGATGCTTATGATAGGGGTAATGAGAGCTGAAAGCTAATAAGTACCATAATTTTTGGAAGCTCTTTATGAAACTTGAAATCCCTGCTTCCCTCTTATCAAGGGCCTTTGTGTTTTACTTTTATGTTGAGTCTCCATCTTCTATCTTTACGCACCAATTGAGAGAGCATAGTGACCATTATTAGTTTAATGTGCATTGTCGCAAAACTTGTTGATTGATTCATAAATGTGATATTGCTTGTTCTTAAATTATTTGTATCTAGTCACCCTTATGAACTTTGAAGGTGTCCTATGCATTTATGTTTTGCTATACCATGACGGACAAGCTGAATACAATTCTTATTATGTTTTCTATATGTGAAACAAACAAACATCTTTTCATGCATTGTTATTCCTGAATCTTTTGTTTGTACTTTTTTCATGTAACAACATGGGTACTATGTCTTATTGTTAGAACTCGGTCTTTCATGTTCATGTTAGAGTACTTTGATCCCAGCCCTTAATGATTTATAAATACCTTGATCAACTTTATGATGGTGCATGTCACCTCAAAAATTATTCTTTTTATCACTTACCTACTCGAGGACGAGCATGAGTTAAGCTTGGGGATGTTGATACGCTGTAAACGTATCTATAATTTTTGATGTTACATGCTTGTTTTTACTTTCTTATGTTTTGTTCATACTTTGAGGTATTTTTCTACATTTTCTGGAACTAAACTATTAACAAGATGTCACGGTGTCAGTTGCCTGTTTTCTGTGTGTTTTTGGTTTCTGAAAATCTAGTAACAAAATATTCTCGGAATTGGACGGGGCAAAATCCAAAGTCAATATTTTACCCGAAGCAATACGGAGACCGAAGGGGAGACGAAGTGGGCACCAGGGCAGCCACACCTGTTGGCGGCGCGGCTAGCCCTAGGGCGCGCCACCAGGGGGTGTGGACCCCCTGGTACTCCACCAACCTTGCCCCTTCGCCTATAAAAGCCTCCCGGGACGAATACCCTAAGGACCAGATCAAAATTCCACGAAAGAGTATGTAGCTGGTGCCATCTCCATCCCTATATCGGGAGGTATCTGAAGCTCTTCCCGGCAACCTGCTGGAGTGGAGAGATCACCCTGGAGGCCTTCTTCATCACCATGCCTGCCTCCGGTGTGATGCGTGAGTCGTTCATCTTTGCACTATGGGTCCATGTAGTAGCTAGATGGTTGGTTCTCCTCCTTTGTGCTATCATGTTCAGATCTTGTGAGCTCCGTTCATGATGTATCTGATGGATATTGAGATGCTATTTTAGATTGATTGTTGATTCTATCATGTCTATGTTATTTGTGATATTGCAAGCTCTCCGTTGTTTTTAACTATCTTGGCCAAGTAGATGCTTGCAACACCAAGAGGGAGTATTTGTGCTCAATAGTGGGTTCATGCGTCTAGTAATCGGGGGAAGTGATAGGAATCTCTAAGATTGTAGATGTCTTGTTGCTACTAGGGAGAAAACATCAATCCTTTGTCCATGGGACAATCGTATTGTTTACTTTACACACTTTGCTTAATGCAATTATTTGTTGCTTGCAACTTAATACTAGAGGGGGTTCGGACGATAACCTGAACGTGGATTATTATTCATAGATGCAGTTGGATTACGGTCTATGTATAATGTTGTAATTCCCAATCAAATCTCATAGGAGTCAAGATGATTAGTATATGCATATATGCTTTCTCGATTTTATGTCAATTGCCCCGCTGTAATTTGTTCACCCAACATGTCATCTATCTTAAGGAGAATTACCTCTAGTGAACTATGGACCTCAGTCCTTTCTTTTACCATCAATCTACAATCTACTATTTACTATTTTCTGTTTACTTTCTGCAAGAAATTACTATGTTCTACACAATACGTTTAATCCTTTATTTTCAGCAAAACCGGTGAGATTGACAACCTCACTATAAGTTGGGGGCAAAGTTCTGTGGTTGTGTTGTGTAGGATTCCAAGTTGGAAACAACACCTTGGAGGTGTTTCCCTGCTCCTACTGGTTCGATAACCTTGGTTTCATAAGTGAGGGAAAACTTGCTGTTGTGCTCATCATACCTTCCTCTTGGGGATCCCCAACAAGCTCGAATATATTTTGAGCCATCAGAAGCATCCTCTATGAAAACCTATGAAAATAGGAAATAAAAAGATCGCTGAGATGCTCATTGTCTGTTGCCTTGTCATTTTGATATGGGATAGCTCCTGTATCACGGGGCAAGGGGTACCCCGTTGGCGGTTCTCCATGATACACATGTACTTACAATTACAAGAACTTACTTGTGACTAAAGTTGAGTAGCATGAGGTATGGTACTCGTAGGCAAGGGGCATGATATTTTTGACCTATAACTTGTCAAGCATATCCTCATATTTGTGCACTTTAACCTTAATTGCCTAAAGATGCTTATGATAGGGGTAATGAGAGATGAAAGCTAATAAGTACCATAATTTTTGGAAGCTCTTTATGAAACTTGAAATCCTTGTTTCCCTCTTATGAAGGGCCTTTGTTTTTTAATTTTATGGTGAGTCTCCATCTTCTATCTTTATGCACCAATTGAGAGCGCATAGTGACCATTATTAGTTTAATGTGCATTATCCCAAAACTTGTTGATTTATTCATAACTATGATATTGCTTGTTCTTAAATTATTTATATCTAGTCACCCTTATGAACTTTGAAGGTGTCCTATGCATTTATGTTTTGCTATACCATGAGGGACAAGATGAATACCTTTCTTATTATGTTTTCTATATGTGAAACAAACAAACATCTTTTAATGCATTGTTATTCATGAATCTTTTGTTTGTACTTTTTTCATGTTACAACATAGTGGCTATGTCTTATTGTTAGAACTATGTCTTTCATGTTCATGTTAGAGTACTTTGAACCTAGCCCTTAATGATTTACAAATACCTTGATTAACATTATGATGGTGCATGTCACCTCAAAAATTATTCTTTTTATCACTTACCTACTTGAGGACGAGTAGGAGTTAAGCTTGGGGATGTTGATACGTCGTAAACGTATCTATAATTTTTGATGTTCCATGCTTGTTTTATATCTACTTTCTTATGTTTTGTTCATACTTTGAGGTATTTTTCAACACTTTCTGGAACTAAACTATTAACAAGATGTCACGGTGCCAGTTGCCTGTTTTCTGCTGTTTTTAGTTTCAGAAAAGCTAGTAAGGAAATATTCTCGGAATTGGATAGGACAAAATCCAAAGTCAATATTTTACCCGAAGCAATACGGAGACCGAAGGGGAGACGGAGTGGCACACCAGGGCGGCCATAGCTGGTGGCGGTAGAGCCAGCCCTAGGGCGCGCCACCAGGGGGTGTGGACCCCCTGGTACTCCACCAACCTTGCCCCTTCGCCTATAAAAGCCTCCCGGGACGAAAACCCTAAGGACCGGATCAAAATTCCACGAAAGAGTCTATAGCCGCTGTCATCTCCATCCATATATCGGGAGGGATCTGAAGCTCTTCCCGGCACCCTGCCGGAGGGGAGAGATCACCCTGGAGGCCTTCTTCATCACCCTGCCTGCCTCCGGTGTGATGCGTGAGTCGTTCATCCTTGGACTATGGGTCCATGTAGTAGCTAGATGGTTGGTTCTCCTCCTTTGTGATGTCATGTTTAGACCTTGTGAGCTCCGTTCATGATCCAGATCATCTATTTGTAATCTTACATGTTGTGTTTGCGGGGATCTGATGGATATTGAGATAATATTTTAGATTGATTGTTGATTCTATCATGTCTATGTTATTTGTGATATTGCATGCTCTCCGTTGTTTGTAACTATCTTGGCCAAGTAGATGCTTGCAACTCCAAGAGGGAGTATTTATGCTCGATAGTGGGTTCATGCCTCTAGTAATCTGGGGAAATAACAGGAATCTCTAAGGTTGTAGATGTGTTGTTGCTACTAGGGAGAAAACAACAATCCTTTGTCCATGGGACAATCGTATTGTTTACTTTACACACTTTGCTTAATGCAATTATCTATTGCTTGCAACTTAATACTGGAAGGGGTTCGGACGATAACCTAAAGGTGGATTATTATTCATAGATGCAGTTGGATTACGGCCTATGTATAATGTTGTAATTCCCAATCAAATCTCATAGGAGTTAAGATGTCTAGTATATGCATTGTATGCTTTCTCAAATCTATCAATTGCCCCGCTGTAATTTGTTCACCCAGCGTGCTATTTATCTTAAGGAGAATCACCTCTAGTGAACTATGGACCCCTGTCCATGCTTTTACCATTGCTATACCATCTACTGTTTACTGTTTATGATTCACTTTCTGCAAGCAATTACTATCTTCCACATAATACGTTTAACCCTTTGTTTTCAGCAAAACCGGTGAGATTGAAAACATCACTGTAAGCTAGGGGCAAAGTTCTTTGGTTGTGTTGTGTAGGATTCTAAGTTGCTAGCAACACCTTGTAGTTGTTTCCTTGCTCCTACTGGTTCGATACCTTGGTTTCATAACTCAGGGAAAACTTGTTGTTGTGATCATCATACCTTCCTCTTGGGGTTCCCAATGAGCGCTACATTTTGAGCCATCAACGGATCTAGTCAATCAAGAAGATCCAAGAAAAACCAACAAATCCAAATGTGGTACATATAACACACATTATTCTACCGTAATATACTAGTTGAGTAAAACATCTCGAAAATGCAGGCTCAGCTGTGTAGTATATGACACCTCCAAATATAACTTTACTTCGTGATACTTAGCACTTAGGAATAAAACTACTCTTTGCCACAATATCTACCCAAATTTCTCAGTTGCAACTAGATAATTTTGAGCAAAGTGGTCTCACTTTGGTTTTGACGAACCTCTTACCGTTCTTTCGGGACTACTAAAGACTACCAATTTTCCATTCTATCGTAAACTATCCTCATATGATCTCTCAAAACTACTAACAAAATTGTATTCACTGCATTAATACAAAAATTATCGTAATATTATAATACCTATGACTTCTATCGTAGACCTACATTGTTCTTTACTTACTATTATTACAAGATTTATTATTGAGTACTTGTCCTAATTACAGACTTATCATGGTCTTGGAGCTATTCTCACCATGCACTTGTTAAGATTTACCTAGTTATCATGATTGAAGAGCTAATCTCACCATGATGACTCTTCTCTTTTAGCTTACTATAATGATTCTTAACAAAATTCTACTCCATCACTAATACTACAACACATTATATCCTAAACTTAGTCGTAATCTTCTTAAGATATCTTAGTGGTGTTATACCTATTTAGAGCTACACTCAAATGACATTTCTCTAGAGAATACATATAACTAACCCTTAAGAAAGATGATAAAAACATCCACCTTAAGTGTGACAAGGTTTATCCTCAAGTGGATATCCATCACAAGTCTTGGTTTAGATACGATGGCTCCTATAGTCACTATCCAACCTATAGATCTTCCTAGAAGGGGTTTTAATCCTAAGGTCAAAGCTTATGCTCTGACACCAGCTGCGGTGACCCAGCATACCACTGCATGATGTACTACACTCTAGTCGTTGACATAACACCAATGAAACATCGTTCACTAGTATTACATCCCTCAAAGTGGTACAACAGAAACATAGTAGGTCCAAGACATGACTATAGATTACAACTCGACTCTTTACATAAGATCTAGAGAACACTCTAGGTTAAAGAGAGAGAAGGAAACTTCTTACAAAGAAGAACCGAAATTAATAACTTCGAACTATCTAGCTAATAAGACTAGCATCTAAACTATCTAGCTTGCAAATGCTGCTATTGTATTGTGATACGTTGCAAATGTATCTACAATTTTTGATATTCCATGCTTGGTTTTTATCTGCTTTCTTATGTTTTGCCCACACTTTGGAGTATTTTTATACACTTTCTTGGACTAACCTATTAACAAGATGCCACAGTGCCAGCTGCCTGTTTTCTGCTGTTTTTGGTTCTAGGAAAGTCAGAAAATGAATATTCTCGGAATTGGACGGGACAAAAGCCAAAGTCAGTATTTCACCGAGGGGGACACGGAGCCAGAATACGAGATGGAGAGGGGCCAGAGGGCCGCCACACCACCTGGCCGCGCAGCCAGGCCTAACCCCCGCCAGGGGGTGGTGTGTCCGCCTAGGGCACCCCCTCGGCCTCCCCTTTTTCCTATAAGATGCATCCAATACAGAAACCCTAAGTACCCGATCAAAATTCCACGAAAGAGTCTGTAGCCGTCGTCATCTCAATCCCTAGATCAGGGGGATCTGAAGCTCTTCCCGGCACCCTGTCGGACGGGAGAATTCACCCTGGAGGCCTTCTTCATCACCATGCAAGCCTCCGGTGTGACTACGGGTCCATGTAGTAGCTAGATGGTTGGTTCTTCTCCTTTGTGCTACCATGTCTAGATCTTGTGAGCTCTGTTCATGATCAAGATCATCTATTTGTAATCCTACATGTTGTGTTTGTGGGGAACCGATGGATATTGAGATGCTATTTCAGATTTATTATTGATTCTATCATGTCTTTGTTATTTGTGATCTTGCATGCTCTTCGTTGTTACTAGATATCCTGGCCGAGTAGATGCTAGCAACTCCAAGAGGGAGTATTTATGCTCGATAGTGGGTTCATGCCTCTAGTAATCTGGTGAAGTGACAGAAATCTCTAAGGTACTAGATGTGTTGTTGCTACTAGGGAGAAAACAACAATCCTTTGTTCATAGAACAATCGTATTGTTTACTTTACACGCAATGCATAATGCAATTATCTGTTGCTTGCAACTTAAAACTAGAGGGGGTTCAGATGATAACCCGAAGGTGGATTATTAGTCATAGATGCAGTTGGATTACGGTCTATGTATAATGTTGTAATGCCCAATAAAATCTCATAGGAGTCAATATGATTAGTATATGCATGTATGCTTTCTCGATGTTTGTCAATTGCCCCGCTGTAATTTGTTCACACAACATGTAATCTATCTTAAGGAGAACCGCCACTAGTGAACTATGGACCCCTGGTCCTTTCTTTTACCATCAATCTACAACTGTTTATTGCTTTCTGTTTACTTTCTGCAATCTTTTACTTTTTTCCACACAATACGTTTAATCCCTTGTTTTCAGCAAAACCGGTGAGATTGACAACCTCACTATAAGTTGGGGCAAAGTTATGTGGTTGTGTTGTGCAGGATTCCAAGTTGGCAACAACACCTTGGAGGTGTTTCCTTGCTCCTACTGGTTCGATAACCTTGGTTTCATAACTGAGGAAACTTGCTGATGTGCTCATCAAACCTTCCTCTTGGGGTTCCCCAACGAGCTTGAGATATCTTGGGCCATCAAGCTCTTTTCTGGCGCCGTTGCCGGGGAGTCAAGGACATCTTCACAAGTGGAGTCCTTCATAACCAATCTCTTTACTTTGTTATTTTTGTTTTGCTTAGTTTATTTTTGCTTTGTTTGCTTGTTTCTTTATCAAAAACACACAAAAAATAGTTTTACTAGTTTGCTTTCTTTATTGAAAACACAAAAAATAAAGTCTTTTTATAGTTGTTACCTCCTTCTTAGCTCACCATGTTGATCCCTAAATTCACTTTGAAAGACCTTTCAATAGGTAGTGGCTCTATAATTCAAAAAGATAATATTGAAGAATTCTTTAATCATTATTAGTAAGCATGAGGATATTGAGGATAGATCCCTTGCAGAACTTGCTCCAAATTATGAAATTGCTGCAGCTTCTTTGGTTCACATGTTGGAATCTAGGCTTGTTAACCTTAACCCCTTAATGCAAGTAATGTTTCTTAAACTTAAAGAAATCGAGGACCCTGAAAAAAGAGAGATTTTATTTTAGAAACTTTGCTTAAAGAATTCTATGATGTTGCCAAGGAAGCTAGAAAAGTCTTTAAACGTTTTAATATGCTAGGATCATGTGTAGATGTTATTGGTACATGAGAAAATATGAACAAAACCGAACCTAATGGGGAGGAAATTAAGATACCAATACCTTTTAAACTTGTAGCAATGTATGAAGCCATAGAAAAGAATCTTGATTGGATTGTTCCTGAAAACCCGTTTGATGAAAGTAGTAAACCCAAGAGCATTGAGAGAGGATCCTCTAGAACTTATTTGGAAGAGATACCTTGCCTTGTTGAAGATATTTCTGGAATCAATCTTAATGCTTCTTCATTTGATATTACTTGATTCTTTTTCTTGCTTCTTATGCCTAACTTAAAAGAGTTAAAGAAAAGTACTTATTGGGAGATAACCCCAATGTTTACATGAGTCTTGGAAGTTATTACCTCTGTAAAACCGTTCTTTATCCTTTTATTTGCTTTTTGTGCCAAGACTAACCTCTAATGAGAGGGAAGTAATGCTTGGGAAAGTTGCTGTCCCGAAACAGATTTTTGTGCTTCACCGTAAAAATTCGTGTAAAATCTCTGTAAGTTGTCTTGAGGCATGTTTTCTTTCTTCAGCCCCAGGCTGTTATCTAACTTTCGTTAGTTCAACACTTTTAATTTGAGCAACAGAAGGTCTTCAAAAAAATTGGTTTTTACCTGCTGGTCTGTTTTGACAGATTTCTGCCATTATTTGCATTCGCTTCTTGTTGGTTCCTTTTTGGGTTTTCTTTGGGGAATTGAGCTTTTTTAGGGAATTGCTAAAGTAGCTTGTGTTTTAATGGAAGTTTTATTGGTGTTGAAACTGAACCCAAAGACTTATTATCTTGAGTGCACTAATGTTGCTAATAAAGATTGTGTGATGTTTTGTATGAAAGAAAATTTTCACGTGTATGGAGAGAATGATGTAATGAGATGAAGAATGGACTAAATCTCAAGCTTGGGGATTCCACACGTGTCACCCCAAGAAATATCCAAGAAGTAGAAGCGCCAAAGCTTGGGGATGCCCAAGGCGTCCCCTTCTTCATCAATAAAAATCCTAGGTTTCTTCCAAACATTTCATTTTTATTGTTTCATGCACAGTTGTGTTGTTCTTGGAGCGTCTTCGTTTTTGTTTTTGGTTTTTCGTTTGCTTGGTTTTCTTAGTTTGCTTGAATAAATTGGTTGGACCCCCTCTTTCATACATTGGTTTTCAAATAGTTTGATTTGGATTGGAAAGAGTAGGAAAAGTTCATTCTTAAGTGGTTGATGACCCGCAAGTATAGGGGGTGTATCGCAGTATTTTCGATAAGTATGATTGTCGAACCCAACGAGGAGCAGAAGGTGCTGGCTAGTGGTATGGATCAGGAATTCTCTGCAAATACTTAGCAAACAGATTTTTAGGGGTTTATGATAAAGCAAATAAACGAAGTACGAGTAAATAAAAGACAGTAGGAATAAATGCAGCAAGTGGCCTAATCCTTTATGCAGCAAAGGATAAGTCGGTTGTATTACTTAAGATGACCAAACGTTCTCGAGGACACATGGGAAGACTCTCAAGTGCTTTCGCTTCATATAGTTGATGTAGCACCCCAATTGTCTAACAATTGTAATGCTACTTGTCCTAGTAAGATATTGGCTACTTCATATATATTATTGTTGCATCATAATTATATCATGCTCATGTCATCATGCCACCTTGCATTTGAGCATCATATAAAACTCCTTTTTCTTTTGGTTCTTCTCTCACATGCATTATAAATTGTATTTGCCTCTTGATATTGTATTTGGTTGTTGATATATTGTCTAAATGCCCAAGTTGAGTTGGGGGCATATCTTTTATTTCCATTCCACCACCTTTCTCTTCCACCACTTTATAATTCCACCATCCTACTAGATCATGAGCTTGTTTGTCTTTATTTTGGATTTCTCTAGCTCATGTGCAATAGGGTGGATCTAGTCCATTAAATTTCTTTGTTTGGCTTTGTTCCACTTCTTGGAAATGCATAAGATTAATGCCATCCTATTATTATTGTTTTCACATAATAAATCATGTTATTAATATTTTGCATGGGCCATGCACTTTTCTCCACCACCTTTTTGCTCCTTTGGTTTGCCTTTATTTTAAGTGGATCTTTACTTCATGGGTCATCTCTTTTCCTTCCACCATTCCATATCCTCATCTATATCTATTTCTTTTATTTTTATTATTCCTCCATGCATGGCCCACATGAGACCTATTCCTTAATTCTTTTCTTTTTCTTTCTCTTGGAATTCTTTTCACCTCCACCCCATGGTAATTCTAGCCTCCACCATGCTCCACTTGGGATGATCTTACCACATTCCTTTCTTTTATTTTCTCTTTCTCTACATCTATGACCACATGAGCCTTATTCCACCTAATTCTTTTCTTCTTCTTTCTTTCTAGTTTCTTCTCTACTTTAGCCCATGCAAGATCAAGCCAAGGTGTCTTCTTGGGTTAGCTCCATACACAAGATACAAATCTAAATATCTATTTAAATCTAACCTAGCCACTTTTACTCTCTCTCTCTCTAAATTCCACTAACCCTAAACCTTCTCTCTCTCTCTCTCTCTCTAGCTTGGCCTCCATGCCAAGCCCCTCTCTCTACCTGGCCGCCCTTCCCCTGGCCCACACCCAGCCACCTAGCCCTAGCCATGCCCTACCCGAGCTCCATCTAACCCTAGCCTAGCTAACCCTCCCTCTCTTCTCTCTCCGGCCGAGCCAGCCCCACAAGCCACCACGCCGCCTGGTCCACCTGCAGCCCCTCCTCTCTGCAGCTACCTGCCCCAGGACGAGCCCCAGCTCGCCCATGTGCTTGAGGAGGAGGAAAAAGGGGCAAAGCCCGAGCCACTTTTTACCTGCCGTGCCCGCCTGCCTCCTTCCCCTCTCCCTCCCTTTTCCCCCTCTCGCACGCCTCCTCTGACCTCTCCAGATCCACCCCGAGACTCCCCTCCTCTCCTCCTTCTTCCTCCCCAACGTCTACCATCTACCGCCGTCCGCCGCCAGCTCCACCTCGCCCTCGTCGATCTACCCGGCGTGCGCGACGTGGGAGTGTCCTGGGCGACCGAGAGAAACCCCTGCTGCTCCCTGTATGCGCCGACATGGACGAGGAGCTCCCCAGCACCGCCAGTACCTCGCCGTCCTCCGAAACCCTAGCCGCCGGAGCGTCAGCATCGTCGACGAACCACCGCGCTCCTTCCCGATCCGACCCCACTAGGCAAACCGCGGTGAGCATCCCTTCCTCCCGGACAACCTCCGCCTCGTTGTGTCGTCCTAGAGCCGCCGATCTTTTCATCGAACAGCCACCGCTCGCCAGCATCAGCAGCTCTCCCGCGCCACGCAGCCCCTCATCTAGTCCCCCGCCACCTCCCCTATCAGCTACCCGAGCTAGCCGCACTGGCTAGACCCCTCCGCGCGCACTCCCGCGGCCCGGGATCGAATCCCCGCTCCGCGCCGCGCTCCCACCTGCCGCCAGACGCGAGGAGAAGAGAAACAGTACCCGGGGTCGTGGTCATCTTGCAAAAATCCCCCCACCTTTTTGAGTCTCGCAACCCGCGCTCCTAGTGCCCCATCGGTCAGTCGCCTAGGTCACCTTGCAGAAAAACCCCTCGGCTTTTCCGGCCGCAACCCGCGCTCCAGTCCCCAGCCCCACCTGTCAGCCCCTGTCTCGCTCTCCGCTGACACGCGGGCCTGCGCCAGTTGGCCCACCCCGCAGCCTCAGTGGCTAGGCGAGCCCGCGGTGACAAAATATTTTTCCCGCGCGCGTGCCCAGTCAGCACCAGGCCCACCTGTCAGTGTCTGTGGTTAGAATCGCCTGAGTAACAAAAGTAATGCCTGAGTCTGTTTTTATTCAAATCTTTTCCAAATTAATTTAAATTCAAATTCTTTTCAGATTTAAATAATTTTTAAAATACAAATCCAAATAATACAAATAATATATGTTTTGGAATCAGAAAAATGTGAGGAATCCAAATATGCTCTTCAAAATATATTTTGAAGACTTTAATTTTCGAGATGATTAAAATTACAATAAAAATGCCCTTTTCCTTATTTAATTAATAACTTTTGTTTTATGACTCCAAATTTGACAAATAATATGTCTAAATCGACCAGCGCGACGAGCCCGTTCTATTTATGCAATCCTTGTTCTGAATTGAAGCATGCATCATGTTGTCATCTAAAATATGAACCGTT
Organism: Avena eriantha; assembly: GCA_910589775.1. Classification (NCBI taxonomy): domain Eukaryota; kingdom Viridiplantae; phylum Streptophyta; class Magnoliopsida; order Poales; family Poaceae; genus Avena; species Avena eriantha. The sequence goes on along the minus strand of OU342741.1, from coordinate 126,366,960 downwards.
TATGACAATAAAACTTGGGCAAATAAATAATAAAGTGCTTTATTTCTTGTATCCACACCTCACCTTTGCCATGCTACTTTAATGCCATGTAAATTGTGCATCATTCATCATGGCATGCTTGGTTGCTTGTTGCATTTCAATTTATATGCTTGCGCACTTTATTTATGTTGGCCCTTGTTTGTTTGGTTCTTCTTCGAATAGACGCCCAGCAGGAGAATTACCAGGATTCACAGGAGTATTACCCAGATCCATATCTCGCTTCAACTGAGCTGCCAGGCAAGCACTACCACATGCTTGCATACATACAATACCTATTGCCTCTATCTTATTCTTGCATCATTGAGTCGCGATTGCATTAAATTGAATCCCAAGCACTGCATGGCCTTTACTTTTAAACCACACTAAGCTTGTTCCGGTCCCATGAGCCATTACTACAGGAGTTGTTTGAGCCATGCGAGTCGTAGAAAAGCATGAGTAGGGTATGTGCGTGTCTGAAGGTTAACGAGGTACCTAAACAACATAACCTGAGTAGTAATGGGATAACTAATGAAAGAGGCACCGGTGAGCAATATCTGCTATTTGGTTTTTCATGCTCACTTGTGTCCCGTAGGACCCCGAGTACTTGATTCCTGTTCCTTGACTATTCGCACTATCCACATCCGGGAGGCCTTATGGACCCCCCTGAGCCAGAGCTTGATTCATTCTTATTTCTTGGGGCCACAATTAGTTTGGGGCTTTATTACTATTCTGTACTTATGCCATGTTACTGCTTTATTTAAGATTGTGCGAGGAGCACCTGTACTGTTTTGGATCGTGACACGTTTTTGCTGTATCGACAAGCCCAGTCACATTTTCGGGTTCCCAGTCGTTTACCGCCGTCCACACAAACCTTGGGTCCGTCTCGGAGCCGGCCAACTTCGTTGCGGGTAGCTTAATGGGGTGGCCCCCTGCAATATTTCTGAATCCTGTAATTGCTTTGTCGTGAATGCCTCGTTGGGTTTTGATTTGGTTTTTCCGAGGTTGATCGAGTGTGTGTTGCTATTCGTGCACCCCTGCAGGGTAAATCTTTCTGAAAGCCATGTCCGCGGTTATGGACGACTTGGAGCACAGTTTCTCGATCATAGACAAGTATAACTAAAGTACCGCTTTCAAATTGACTAAGTACTTGACTAGTAAATAGTGCAATACTCATGGAATGGTTAATAAAAACTGCCAACGGATGATGGGGGTTGTTCGTCCGCTTCCTCGTTGGTAAGCGAGGAGGAGGATGGATCTGTTAATTATACTGTTATAACTGTTGTTCTTAATTCACGGACATCCGTCTATCATTGGTTAGGCGGAAGGTTAGCGAGTCTCTATAGAATTGTTAGGTATTATCTTTTGCTGCAATTGCGTCACCCCAGGTTGTGTCCCCTTTAGTGGCATAAAGACTTGTTGAGTACCCCTAGGGTCTCACACGATAAATTGTTTGATTCAGATGAACAGGTGTACCCGCAAGATGGATACTGGGTGGAAGAGACAGATGATGTGGGCAACGATCATTCGGTGTAGAGATTCCGGGAACGGGGATCCATGTGATCTGTGGGCGGGATGTGTTTATTTATGGGGCATCTTATGCCAATTTGCTTCTTATCCGTACTCGGATCTTGTTTTCTGCTTCCGCCTGATACTCTGATGTGTGAGGTTTGAGGAGCTATCCTAAATTATTATATCTATCTAGGATGTTTGGATCTTGCCGTATGGCGTTGCAATATTTCTATTTCTTTTAGATGGAATGGCTCTGATGTACTGTTGTATGTGGCTTGCATACATACTCATTTGTGTATGTAGTTGATCCCTTCGCCTGCCGATTACGCCGCTCGTTCTTGTCCCGTTGACTAAAAGTGGTTAGGACGGCCGAAAGGTCTACCGTGAGTGGCCCTGGGCCCTACCGTACTATTTTAACCACTTTCGTTCATCCAGGCATTAACTAAGAGCGTAATTCACCGAGGTAGTTACAATTGGTATCAGAGCCATCCCGCCCTTCAGGGTCTCAGCCAAAATGGTCGTTGTCTGTCTAGCAAATATTTTGGAAGTTATGTATATTAGGGAAAAACAAACGTGAGAGTAAGATTGCTTCCATTTTTCTTCTTACCCACCCACCCACCCTTTTCTGGTAAGGAAGTGTAACGTTTTCAATCCTCTTCTAAACTTCAAACTAGGATTCACGTGTTCTGGGTTCCGTAGTACCATAGGTTATGTTTGTGTGTGTGTGAATTCCTTGTCTATCTGTTGCATCCAAATGTTATCACTATCTGCCTTTTGGTTATCAACTGTTGGTACATTCCCTACCGACAGTCCTTTGTAAACCGACGCGATCTATTCTGATTCGTTGTACACCGATGCGATCTATCTTACTCTTTGTTATCCGACGTTATCTTGTTGGGGTGTTCTTTTCCGTAGTTAACAATCTTTAGGTTCATCTTAAGAAGAAGTTGTGGGATATGTGTTTTACTGATTCATGTGCGGAGTAATGATTTGAGTGCGGGATGGAGTCGCGACCATACCACTACTTTTGTCATTTGCTTTTGTATATTGAACTAGTAGAGTTACTAATCTTAATTCGTTAAGTGGTTTTGCGCATTTAGTGGTATTTTAATGCCAAAAATTGCGGAAATTTTTTCTTTGTTAGTTGTGTACCACACTCCTTGTTCAGTCGTGTGCGTTATGCTTTATATCTTCTAGTTGCCTTGAACTTTGTTGATATTTTAATATCACCTCAGTAAATTGCATTCTTTAATCTTGATTAATTCCATTTTGGTACTATTTTGGATTATTATCATTCTCCATTATAGTACTGACTTGTGTTTTATATCAATCACAGGATGGCACCACCACGCCGTTCTGAGGAGGATATACCACCTGAACTCGGGGCTGCTTTGGCAAGTATTGCAAATGCTTTGGGCACTATGCAGCAGAACCAGCAGCGCTTCGAGGAAAGTGTGAGGAGGAATGAGTTTGCTCCGCTACCTCCACCTCCCAAGCGAGGAGACATCAAGAGTTTTCTCAAGTTCAACCCACGTCAATTTGAAGTGTCTGATCAGCCACTTGATGCGGATGATTGGCTTCGTCAAGTGTCAAGGTTGCTCATGACTGCGGATGTTCCCGAGCAAGAATGGGTCAAGTGTGCTACTCACCTTCTGAAGGGAGATGCAGCTCTCTGGTGGGAAAATTACCTCAAGGCAGATCTTTCTGGTTTTTAGCCTACTTGGGAGCGATTCACTGCTGTTTTCAAAGAGCAATATCTGTCAGAAATTGTCATGGAAAGGATGAAGGAAGTGTTTCTCAACCTCAAGCAGGGCACTGACAATGTCAACACCTACATCAGAAACTTCATGAATCTGTCTCGTTATGGTGGCGATGAGATCTCTGATGACAAGAAGAAGCAAAAGAGGTTTCGGCAAGGCCTCAATGCTTCCATCAAATATGCAATCACTCATGCAAGGCCAGCATCTTTCCTGGAACTTCAACACACAGCTCTGCAGGAAGAAGCAAGTAGGCAAGTGTTTCAGGAGTCAAAGAAACACAGCTGTGATACATCAAGCTCTTCTGCTATGACAGCTCCTTCTAAGCGTCGTGTCTGGGTTCCTAACACCCCACCGTCGCTCCCTGCTCCACCAAGACCATCAAGCTATGCACCAAGGCCACCAAACTCCTTCACTGCGGCTCCCAGGGGCTACAACCACAACTACCCTGGAGCGCCTGGCGGAGTCCCTGGCTACGTTGCTCCACGTCCACCTGGTGCTTGTTATACTTGTGGAAACACTGGGCATCAGCAATGGAATTGTCCAATGAACAACAAAGCTCTTCCACCACCACCTCCAAGACCTGCGTCAAGTGCTCCTATGATTCGTGCACCTCCACCTCGGGCTCTCAACATCAACACTAAGCCTGGGTCTACGGTTGCTCGTGCCAACTGTGTCAACGCCGCTCAAGCTGAGCATGCTCCTGGAGTTGTCATGGGTATGCTTCCTGTTAACTCAGTTCCTGCATGAGTTTTGTTTGATTCTGGTGCTTCGCATTCTTTTGTTTCTCACAAGTTTGCTCATGAGCAAGATCTGGCTATGGTTCCTTTATTACACCGTCTTGTGGTACAATCTCTTGGGTCAAACATGAGGGCTGCTCATATCAGCCATGGCAATCAAATTGAGATTGGTGGTTCTTCGTTTCCGGCTTCCTTAATTATTCTGGGCAATTCTGATATTGATGTTATCTTGGGCATGGATTGGTTGACAGCAAATGCAGCTATGATTGATTGTGCTGAACGTTCGGTTTCTCTGAAAATTCCTGAAGGCCATATAGTCTATTCTCCAAGTCTGACTCCTGCAATTCAGCTTTATTCTTTGGCGGCTCTGAATGATGATGCTATGGAAGGTATTCAGAGTGTTCCTGTAGTTTGTGAGTTTCCAGATGTCTTTCCTGAAGATTTGCCAGGTATGCCTCCGGATCGTGAGGTTGAGTTTGTCATTGAACTTGAACCTGGCACCGCTCCTATTTCCAAGCGGCCTTATAAAATGGGTCCTGCTGAGTTGGCTGAACTTAAGCGTCAGTTGGATGAACAAGAGAAGTTGGGTTTCATTCAGCACAGTACGTCTTCTTGGGGTAGTCCAACCATCTTTGTGAAGAAGCGAGACAAGACTGATAGACTTTGTGTTGACTATCGGGCACTCAATGCTAAAACAATCAAGAATAAATATCCCCTTCCGCGGATTAATGATCTCTTCGATCAGCTAGCCGGAGCTGTGGTATTCTCTAAGCTTGATTTGAGAAGTGGTTATCATCAAATCAAGATCCACAAGGAAGATGTTCCTAAAACAGCTTTCACCACTCGCTATGGCCTGTATGAGTACACGGTCATGTCTTTCGGTCTCACCAATGCACCTGCCACCTTCTCGAGGCTTATGAACTCGGTTTTCATGGAGTATCTTGATAAGTTCGTTGTGGTCTACCTGGATGACATTCTAGTCTATTCTAAGTCAAAAGAAGAACATGAAGAACACCTTCGTTGTGTCCTAAACAAGCTTCGTGAGAACCGCCTGTATGCAAAGTTCTCCAAGTGTGAGTTTTGGCTGCCTCAAGTCACCTACCTTGGTCACGTCATCTCTGCCAAGGGCATTGCCGTCAACCCAGAAACTATTAAGACAATTATGGATTGGCTTCCACCCATAAATGTCAAAGAAGTCCGGAGTTTCCTTGGTTTGGCCAGTTACTGTCGTCGATTCGTTCAAAACTTCTCAAAGATTGCGAAGCCTCTTACCGATCTTCTCAAGAAAGGCAAGAAATATCTTTGGACTCCTGCATGTCAAGCAAGCTTTGAAACACTCAAAGAGAAGCTCACTTCCACACCAGTCTTGGTTCCTCCAGATACATCAAAGCCTTTCCAGATTTTCTATGATGCTTCATTGCAAGGATTGGGTGCGGTCCTGATGCAAGAAAAGCAAGTTGTTGCTTATGCATCTCGTCAGTTGAAGACGCATGAGATCAACTATCCTACACATGACCTCGAACTTGCAGCAGTTGTCTTTGCTTTGAAAGTATGGAGGCATTACTTGCTTGGCAACCGTTGTGAGATCTTTTCTGATCACAAGAGTCTGAAGTATATATTCACACAGCCTGATCTCAACCTTCGTCAGAGGAGGTGGATTGAAACAATCAATGACTTTGATTTGACCATCAACTACACCCCGGGCAAAGCTAATGTCATGGCAGATGCTCTCAGCTGAAAAGCTTATGTCAACAACCTCATGGTGGAAGAACAACAGCCTATCTTGTGCGAGGAATTCCGCAAGCTCAACCTTGAAATTGTGGATCAAGGTTATCTTCTGAACCTTCTAGCAACACCTCTCTTGGAAGAAAAGGTCCGTTCCATTCAGCTTGGGGATCCTTACACTAAAAAGATCATCTCCAACATTCAACTTCCGAAGTATGAGTCTTTTCACGTAGATGACCAAGGCACTCTTTTCTTTGAACACCGGATGTTTGTTCCGAACTACCCGGGTTTAAGAGAGCAAGTTCTCAAGGAGGCGCACGATTCTGTCCTTTCTATCCACCCTGGCAGCACTAAGATGTACATGGACTTGAAAACACAATATTGGTGGCCTGGTTTGAAACGATATTGTGCCAAGTATGTCTCGGAGTGTGATGTCTGTCGTAGAGTTAAAGCTGTCCATCAGAAACCTTCCGGTCTTCTATAGCCATTTAAGCCTCCGGAATGGAAATGGGAGAAAGTAGAGATGGACTTCATCACTGGTTTTCCAAGGTCGCAGAAAGGCAACAATGCAATCTTTGTTGTCATTGACAGGCTTTCCAAGGTAGCTCACTTCTTTCCAGTCAAGGAAACGAATTCTGCAATTCAGTTGGCTGAGCTCTATATCAACAGAATTGTCTCTCTGTATGGAGTTCCTCTTGAGATCAGTTCAGACCGTGGAAGCATCTTCACTTCCAAGTTCTGGGGAAGTTTCCAAAATGCTTTGGGAACAAAGTTAAACTTCAGCACAACTTACCACCCTCAGTCGCAAGGACAAGTTGAAAGGATCAATCAGATTCTGGAAGATATGCTCCGTGCTTGCGTTATCTCTTTCGGCATGAAGTGGGAAGAATGTCTTCCTTATGCGGAATTCTCTTACAACAACAGTTTCCAGAAAAGTCTAAAGATGGCACCATTTGAGGCTCTCTATGGTTGCAAGTGCAGAACTCCGATTGGTTGGTCGGGCGCAGGTGAAAGAATATTGTTTGGCCCCGACATTGTAACTCAAGCGGAGGAGAAAGTTCACATCATTCTTGAAAACTTGAAGATTGCTCAAAGTCGTCAGAAGAGCAATTATGACAGGAAACACACGGACATGGAGTATGTCCCTGGTGATCTCGTTTACCTCCGTGTCACTCCCATGAGAGGTACGCACCGCTTTGGTATCAAAGGAAAGCTGGCTCCTAGATACATCGGTCCTTTCAAAATTCGTGGAAGAAGAGGAGAAGTTGCTTATGCTCTTGAGCTCCCTGAACAACTCAAAGTCCATGATGTTTTTCACATCTCTCAACTCAAGAAGTGCTTCAAGGATCCCGGCAGGACCGTGGACCATGAACTCATTAATCTCCAAGAAGATCTTTCTTATCAAGAACACCCCACAAAAATTCTTGAAGTCGCAGAAAGAAGGACTCACAACAAGTCCATCAAGTTCTGCAAGGTGCAGTGGTCGCACCATTCCGTCGATGAAGCCACCTGGGAACATGAAGATGAGCTCCGTGCCAAGTATCCTACCCTCTTTGAGTCTTCTTCTTCCTAGAATCTCGGGGCGAGATTCCTGTTTAGTGGGGGAGAGTTGTAGCACCCCAATTGTCTAACAATTGTAATGCTACTTGTCCTAGTAAGATATTGGCTACTTCATATATATTATTGTTGCATCATAATTATATCATGCTCATGTCATCATGCCACCTTGCATTTGAGCATCATGTCCCCTTTAGTGGCATAAAGACTTGCTGAGTACCCCTAGGGTCTCACACGATAAATTGTTTGATTCAGATGAACAGGTGTACCCGCAAGATGGATACTGGGTGGAAGAGACAGATGATGTGGGCAACGATCATTCGGTGTAGAGATTCCGGGAACGGGGATCCATGTGATCTGTGGGCGGGATGTGTTTATTTATGGGGCATCTTATGCCAATTTGCTTCTTATCCGTACTCGGATCTTGTTTTCTGCTTCCGCCTGATACTCTGATGTGTGAGGTTTGAGGAGCTATCCTAAATTATTATATCTATCTAGGATGTTTGGATCTTGCCGTATGGCGTTGCAATATTTCTATTTCTTTTAGATGGAATGGCTCTGATGTACTATTGTATGTGGCTTGCATACATACTCATTTGTGTATGTAGTTGATCCCTTCGCCTGCCGATTACGCCGCTCGTTCTTGTCCCGTTGACTGAAAGTGGTTAGGACGGCCGAAAGGTCTACCGTGAGTGGCCCTGGGCCCCACCGTACTATTTTAACCACTTTCGTTCATCCAGGCATTAACTAAGAGCGTAATTCACCGAGGTAGTTACAGTTGATTAATCTTCTTTAGCTTGCTAAGTGTTGTGTGGGTGAACCTATGCTAATGCACCGACCTTCGTAGGACTAATACATACTTGTGATTATACCCCTTGCAAACATCCGGAAGTACAAGAAAGTAGTTAAGGTACAAACCTAACCACAGCTTTAAACTCTAAGATCCTTACATCCCTTGTGCAATGGTTTCCAAACGGGGGTTCAGGTTTCTGTCACTCTGTCAACCCCTACGATTAGTAGCCAAATACACAATGCATTCCCCTAGGCCCATATAGGTGAAGTGCCATGTATTCTACGTTCAGATGACACCACTAGAAGAAGTACACCACAACTTAAATATCAAACTATTGAATCTTTCTCAACACAACTCAACTACTAACAACATGACTTCTCCCATGTCCTTAAGAACAAAACGAACTACTCACAAGACATCATATGGATCATGATCAGAGATGGAATAATGATGTATAACAATCTGAACATAAACAATAATTCAATGGTTCACTCAATAGCATCAACTACAAAGAGTAATCAACACCGGGAAAGTTTCCCCTATGAACTATGCAAGATCCAACCCAATTGTAACAGCAATATGGAGATGGTGATGAGGGTGCTGATGGAGATTATGGTGATGATGATCCCGATGAAGTCCAGCTGGATGGTGTTGTTGATGGCGACGATCTTCCCTCTCTGGGAAGGAATTCCCCCGGCAGAAATCTATCTGCCGGAGAGATCTATCTCTCTCGGTGTTTTCTGCCCTGCAGAGGCGGCAGAATCTTTCTGTGGTCGCTCCCCGAGTCTTAGGGTTTCGGGAGGATAATATACGCTAGAGGGGAGTGCGAGGGGTGGACCAGGGCGGCCACACCACCTGGTGGCGCGGCCTGGGCTGGCCCGCGCCAGGGGGAGGTGTGGGCCCCCTGTGGCCCATCTCTAGCCCCCCTTTTGGCTTCCTTCGTCTTCTGGAAAAACAGGATTTTCCGTATATTTTCCCGGATTTTCTGATCTTCGTGAATTTTGCCTCCAAACAGCACCTTTTCCATCAGAATCCTGACTGCAGCGGTCCATGCTCCAAAAGTCATCAACCATGCAAAAACAGATGAAATAACATAAGTATAACCTCTCAATACAAAATATATCAATGAATAACAGTGAATTATGACATAGAATAGTGATGCAAAATGGACGTATCAACTCCCCCATGCTTAGACTTCGCTTGTCCCCAAGCGAAATTGAGCTCAATAAACACGACCTCAGGTTTATGGAGTGAAGAGTCGATAAAAGAATACAGACAAGAAGCATCACATTCATCAATACATAGATCATAATAGAAGACAACTCACTATTATATAACTCAACTTGCAATGAGTAAAGGAAACACAATAAAGATACATAAAGTAAATCATAATTGGTAATGGCAAACTTAGCTCTTGGTGGAAGAATAGTTGGTAATTTGCTGCAGTTCACAAATAACTGGTTTTCAATGATAGCTTTCAAAGTAGTAAACATCAAAATAAGAGCAATGTGCAAAACAAGGAACATAAGAAACATGATTGAATAAATCATCATATGAATGAATGAAACACATGAACTCAAAATACTTGCTGAGATAGAAGGGAGTAGGTCTACTGACTCAACTAAAAAGTAAAAGAAAGGCCCTTCGCAGAGGGAAGCAGGGATTGCAAGTCTCATAAAGATCTCCCAAAATTTATGATACTTACTAGCTTTTAGCTCTCATTGCCCCTATCATAGGCATCTTTAGGTGATTAAGGTTAAAGTGGTCAAATATGAGGATATGCATTGACAAGTTGTAAGTTGAGAATCTCATGTCCCTTGAATACGAGGGCCGCTCCTCATGCTACTCAAGTTTAGTCACCGATAAGTTCTTGTCATCGTAAGCATATGTGTATCATAGAGATCCGCCAATGGGGTACCCCTTGCCCGATGATACGGAAGAATCCCCATCTCAAAATGACAAGGCAAGCAGACAACAAGCATCTCAGCAATCTTCTTATTTACCATGGGAATATGGTGCTTTTTCTCTCTTTCCTCTTTTCATAATCTCTTTTTTTCTTTTTCTCTTTTTCTCAATAGCGGACTCTCTTTTTTTATAAGAAGAATTCTTCATAGATGCTCGTTATGGTTACGCTGCAGGTTTCCACCATGTCAGCATGGATTAGACCAGCGGTCCAGGCGTTTCTCTAACACACATGCATAACTCCATGGACTTACAAGCTCCCCTTTCATTTGACACCGATGACATCCATAGACAAAAGAACATGATATCAACTAGGTACAAAGTACCAGTGCAATGTTGAAAGCGTTCCCCATGATAGCATGGTTCTGCTAATTCTCAACTCACAAAGCGCAAGCATATACGCAACATAGATGGGCACAATGGTTCAGTTTTATTAAATGCAAGAAAGTAAAGTGTGCCATCAAGTTCGTGAGATCTTTAATCACTAATTTTCACATAACAAGTTTAATTTGGGAGGTAGATAAAACAAGAATTTACTTGGAATAGCAATAATGCTAATAGGTAGGTATGGTGGACACAAATGGCAAAGGTTTTGGTTTAAAGGAGTCGATGCACGAGAAGAATTCCCTCTCAGTATAGGTTTTTGGCTGGCAAGGTTGGGTAGCAAGTATAAGAGTTGAAGGAAACAAACAAACATACTAGTGATAAAAACAAACATGCAATCTTCCTTGGAAGCACAAGAGATCTTAACTAGAGAATACTAGACTTATGAGGTAATCAAGAAAGAAAGATGATGAAATTATATTTCTTTAGAGTACTTTTATTTTTTCTTTCAACTCTCAAAAATTGTGTTGCTACTGACCAAGCCAGGTTTGCCAAAACCAACTAAATTAACTCAATGATCCCAAAGTGATACCAGTACTAACAACAAGATCAATCATATAACCACGAATCGAAAACTAATATAAGCTATGCAAAAGAGTAAATGATAGAACTTCTCATTAATATTCCATAACGGCAACTCACACCAAGGGATACATATCTAACGAGAGATGGGATACTTCCATAATGCAAACTGTCCTACATGATAACTTCTCTATTCATGATATGACTCTACTTAAAAAGGTAAAAAGATAGAAGATAGTGATGTGATACCGTGACACTCCCCCAAGCTTGGGACAAACCAAGGGGATGCCAAACCTGATGACGAATTACTCCTTCGGTGGTGGTGGTATCCTCTCGATGAGCTCTCTGATAAGTTTCCCCAAGTCCTTAATCTCAAAGGTGAGATTACGAATCAGTTGTGAGTTTTGCTCAATGCGGCTCATGATCATGTCGGGTTGAGAATTCCAGTTATTGCTATTCTTTCCCCACTCTTCCTCCTTGAAGTCTTGTTTCCTTGCATGGCTAGAATGAGGCAAATCCCAATTGGAGGGTAATTTCCCCTTGGGCATATTCTGGTATTAATGCTCATGGATAAGAGTATGGAAAGGATTCTTGGTGCGTGGAGGAAGTGACCGTGGAGCCAAACTGTGATGAGGAGCTTTCCCCCCAGTCGGCATCTGTGCAGTCCTTCTAACCCTGGCAGGTTTTGTCACCAGTCCAATTCTTGCAATGGTAGTGCCGGTGTGCGGATGTTGGCCTTGCTCCTCTTCACCTTCACTCTTGATCTCCTTCTCCTTCCCGGGGTCTTGGAGGTCTTCCTCCATAGGCTCCTTCCCTTTATCCTTGGCAGACACCATTGTGCTTCTAAACTTTCAAAGAGTATGTCCTGGCAAAAACAGATCGAAAGAAAAACACGACGAAAACATGATATACGAACCTCGGGAGATCCGGGGGATTATATATTACAGAGTCTCATAACAAAAGGAAGGTACTGGGAGAAAATGAGTCGGAGGTGGAGTCCGGGGTGGACTCACCACCTGGTGGCGCGGCCAGGGGAGGGCCCGCGCCACAGGGTGGTGTGAGCCACCCTGGCTCCGTTTCCGTCCGTCTTTCGCTTCGTAGCTTTCCTTATTGTCTAAAAACTGCAAAAATATAGTTGGATAGTATTTTCGCGGAACTTTTCTTACCAGATCTGTTACCTATTTAAAAGCAATTAGGTCTCTGAATTTGGTATCTAGTAGATTCTTCCAGATTCACCACTTGAATAACATCAATATCTCATCTTCATACACTTACTACTTGAGTCATAAAACCCTTCTCTTCCTTATTACACCATTATCTCCACTACCTGGAAATTTCTTTCACACAAAACTCTACACATTTCTCATTAGCAACATTAGTATATATAAAGTGCTAAAACCTTTTGAGTCCAACTTCAACTGAAAACCATCAAAACATAAGCTACTGTAGCAAATCCTTTCGAAAATCCAAAAAGAATTCAAAAAGGAAATTGAATAAAGAAGCAAATGAAAGAGTGGCAAAATCTGTCAAAACAGACCAGCAGGTAAAGATCAATTTTTTCGAAAATCTTCTGTTCCTCAACTCAAAAAGTGCAAAACTAACGGAAGTTAAATAACAACCTGGGTCAGAAGCACAAAGAATTACAGCTCAATCCGACATACAGAGATCTCTCACGAATTTTTACGGTGAAGCACAAAGATCTGTTTCGGGACAGCAACTTCCCCAAATATCACTTCTCTCTCATTAGAGGTTGATCTTGACACAAAAACCAAACAAAATGGATAAGGAGAGGTTATGACCGAAGTAATAACTTCCAAGAATCAAAGAAGCAAAAACAAACTGAAAGCAAAAACAAATTGGGTTGTCTCCCAAAAAGCTCTTTCTTTATAGCCATTAAGATGGGCAAGATAATTTTGAAGATGCTCACATAGGAATATGAATTGAAGTGAAAGAGAGCATTAAGAAGCAAAAATGCACACGTTTAAGTCTAACCCACTTCCTATGCAAGGGAATTTTTTTAGACAAACAAGTTGTTGAGACCAGAGGCTACTAGCATAGGAAGGCAAAAGAAGTGCAACATAAAAACTTTCAGCATAAAACGAGGAAACTTGATATTATTGAGATGCATAATAACACTTTTCCCTCTTTCATAGTAACTTCCAGTATCATGCATAAACTTAACAATATAACTATCACAAGGACCATCGTAGCAATGATTACATAATAACTATCTAACAGAAAACACAGGAATACTAGCTCTCATAACACTACTATGTGAAACAATATTAGAGGTATCCTTACAAAGGATAGTGTGTCCCTCTTCTTCATATTTAGTAACAAAGTCCTTCACATTTGCTATTATAGGTTCATCAACCATTTGTTTATTAGGTTCAACAACTTTGATTATACTTTCATTAACCATACTAGCTATCATAGAATATTCCTTAATCTTAACTGGGAAAGGCATTTTATCAATATAAGGTTCAGGTAAAACATGATTAATAGTATAAACTTTAGTATTTCTTGTAGGAACACTCTTAGCAATATCTTTATAAGGTTCATGATACTTATTCCACTTCTTTTTAGGCATTTAAATATAGGAAGCAAAAGCCTTAAAATAAGAAGCAATAGCTTGAGAGTCTAGACCATGAGCATTTTAATATTTTGAAAGTCATCAGTTCCCATAAAAGATTCAATGCATTCATAATCATAATTTATACCTGACTTTCTACCTTTGTCATTCTCCCAAGCTTCAGCATTGTCTTGAAAACGGTCCAGAAGATCCCATTTAGCTTCTTCTTCCATGCGAGTGAATGATCCAGCACAAGAAGCATCCAATAAGTCCTTATCATGTAGAGGGAGCCTTGCATAAAAGTTATTGATAATAATATTGTTGGGGAGCTCATGAATGGGACATTTGAGCATTAGTAACTTCAATCTCCCCCAATCTTGAGCTGTACTCTCTCCATCAAGAGGCCAAAAGTTGTATATTTGATTCCGATCTTTATGAATCTCACTAGGAGGATAAAACTTTGAATAAAAGAGAGGCACTATTTCCTCCCATTCCAGAGCTTGACCATTCTTCAGTAGCTTATACCATTCCTCATCTCTTCCTTTTAGTGATAATGAGAATAACTTCTTCTTAACTTGATCTGTAGTAATACTTGCACACTTGAACAACCCGCATAATTCGTGTATAAAGAGCAAATGATCACCGGGTGTCAAAGACAGTAGGAATAAATGCAGCAAGTGGCCCAATCATTTATGCAGCAAAGGACAAGCCGGTTGTATTACTTAAGATGACCAAACGTTCTCGAGGACACGTGGGAAGACTGTCAACTGCTTTCGCTTCATATAGTTGATTAATCTTCTTTAGCTTGCTAAGTGTTGTGTGGATGAACCTGTGTTAATGTACCGACCTTCCTAGGACTAATACATACTTGTGATTATACCCCTTGCAAACATTCCCAAGTACAAGAAAGTAATTAAGGTAGAAACGTAACCACATCTTTAAACTCTAAGACCCTTACATCCCTTGTGCAATGGTTTCTTAACAGGTGCTCAGGTTTCTGTCACTCCGGCAACCCCTATGATTAGTAGCCAAATACACAATGCATTCCCCTAGGCCCATATAGGTGAAGTGTCATGTAGTCGACGTTCACATGACACCACTAGAAGAAGTACACCACAACTTAAATATCAAACTATTGAATCCTTCTCAACACAACTCCACTACTAACAACATGACTTCTCCCATGTCCTCAAGAACAAAACGAACTACTCACAAGACATCATATGGATCATGATCAGAGATGGAATAATGATGTATAACAATCTGAACATAAACAATAATTCAATGGTTCACTCAATAGCATCTACTACAAAGAGTAATCAACACCGGGAAAGTTTCCCCTATGAACTATGCAAGATCCAACCCAATTGTTACAGCAATATGGAGATGGTGATGATGGTGCTGATGGTTATTATGGTGATGATGATGGTGATGATGATCCCGATGATGTCCAGCTTGATGGTGGTGTTGATGGCGACGATCTTCCCTCTCCGGGAAGGAATTCCCCCGGCAGAAATCTGTCTGCCTCAGAGATCTTTATCTCTCGGTGTTTTCTGCCCCACAGAGGCGGCGGAATCTTTCTGTGGTCGCCCCCGAGTCTTAGGGTTTCAGGAGGATAATATACGCCAGAGGGGAGTGCCAGGGGTGGACCAGGGCGGCCACACCACCTGGTGGCACGGCCTAGGCTGGTCTGCGCCAGGGGGAGGTGTGGGCCCCTGTGGCCCATCTCCAGCCCCCTTTTGGCTTCCTTCGTCTTCTAGAAAAATAGGATTTTCCGTATATTTTCCCGGATTTTCTGATCTTTGCGAATTTTGTCTCCAAACAACACCTTTTCCATCAGAATCCTGACTGCAGCGGTCCATGCTCCAAAAGTCATCAACAATGCAAAACAGATGAAATAACATAAGTATCACCTCTCAATACGAAATATATCAATGAATAACAGTGAATTATGACATAGAATAGTGATGCAAAATGGACGTATCAGTGGTAAAAGGAGCTTGTTTTTGACTGTGGGCTATGCTTTGTCATGTCATGCTTGATATTGTTTTGGCTTTATGCTTAGTGATGTTTGCTGTAGCATGACAGGTTATAAAAAATTGAGATTTCTTAATGTGCCTTGAAGAATCATTCGTTGTTTTAGAATATTAAAGCATAGTATTGTGGTATTCTCCTTTGATGCTTTATTTGGGTTGACTTGGCGCATGCTCACACCATGTTATGACTATCCCAAGTCACCATAGCCTTTATGATCCTTTAGTTTTCGACTTGTAATATCACTTTATGCTTTAATAAATGATGCTTTGTCGCTTTGCATGATTATGGCCATTATTTCTCTCTTAGTTTGTCGCTCCCAGTCTATTACTAGCCTCCATAACCAAGTATGCGTTCCACTCATGCATCCAACTCCAAATAAAACCAAGTTATTCCAAAGAGTCCACCATACCTACCTATTAGCATTTGCTATTCCAAGTATATTCATGTTTTTATCTACCTTTGGAATTGAACTTGTTATGTGAAAACTAGTGATTAAAGCTCTCACGAACTTGATGGCACACTTTACTTTCTTGCACTTAATAATCTTGAACCATTGCATCCATTTGTATTGCGTATATGCTTGCGCTTTATAAGTTGAAGTTAGCAGAACCATGTATCATGGGGAACGCTTTCAACATTGCACTCATTATTCCGTTGATATCATGATTCTTTTGCTTATGGATCCCGGAAGTGTGAAATAAAAGGGGAACTTGTAAGATCATGGTGTTTGTATGTGTGTTAGAGAAACGCCTGGGTCGCTAGCCTAATCCAATCCTAATCATGGTGGAAACTTGTAGCATAACCATAAGGAGCACTCTATGAAGCATCCTCAATAAAAACATATGCAAATAGCAAATAAAAAGATCGCTGAGATGCTCATTGTCTGCTTGCCTTGTCATTTTGATTATGGGATAGCTCATGTATCATGTGCAAGGGGTACCCCGTTGGCGGTTCTCTATGATACATATGTACTTACAATGACAAGAGCTTACTTGTGACTGAAGTTCAGTAGCATGAGGTTCGGTACTCGTAAGTAAGGGGCATGAGATTTCAACTTATAACTAGTCAAGCATATCCTCTTAGTTGTGTCACTTTAACCTTAATCACCTAAAGATGCTTATGATAGGGGCAATGAGAGCTGAAACCTAATAAGTACCATAATTTTTGGAAGCTCTTTATGCGACTTGAATCCCTGCTTCCTTCTATGAAGGCCTTTCTTTTACTTTTATGTTGAGTCTACACCTTCTATCTTTATGAACCTATTGAGAGAACATAGTGGCCATTCTTAGTTCTATGTGCATTGTCCCAAGACTTGTTGATTGATGCATAACTTTGATATTGCCTGTTCTTAAACTATTTGTATGTAGTCACCCTTATGAACTTTGAAGGTGTCCTATGCATTTATGTTTGCTACTCTATGAGGGACAAGATGAATGCCACTATGCTATGTTTTCTTTATGTGAAACAAACAAACGTCTTGCAAAGCATTGTTATTCATGAATCTTTTGTTTGTGCCTTTTCATGTTACAACATAGTTGCTATGTCTTATTTTTAGAAGTTTGTCTTTCATGCTATGTTGAAGTACTATGATCCCAGCTATCATTGTTTTACAAATACTTTGATCAAGTTTATGGTGGTGCATGTCACATCAAAAATTATTCTTTCTTTTTATCACTTACCTACTCGAGGACGAGCATGTGTTAAGCTTGGGGATGTTGATACGTTGCAAATTTATCAATAATTTTTTATGTTCCATGCTTGGTTTTTATCTACTTTCTTATGTTTTGCCCACACTTTGGAGTATTCTTATACGCTTTCTTGGACTAACCTATTAACAAGATGCCACAGTGCCAACTGCCTATTTTCTGCTATTTTTGGTTCTAGGAAAGTCAAAAAATGAATATTCTTGGATTTGGACAGGACAAAAGCCAAAGTCAGTATTTCACCGAGGGGGACACGGAGCCAGAATACGAGACAGAGATGGGCCAGAGGGCCGCCACACCACCTGGCCGCGCGGCCAGGCCTGGCCCACGCCAGGGGGTGGTGTGGCCGCCTAGGGCACCCCCTCTGCCTCCCCTTTTGCCTATAAGATGCCTCTGATATAGAAACCCTAAGTAACCGATCAAAATTCCACGAAAGAGTCTGTAGCCTCCGTCATCTCCATCCCTAGATCGGGAGGGATCTGAAGCTCTTCCCGGCACCCTGCCGGACGGGAGAATTCACCATGGAGGCCTTCTTCATCACCATGCAAGCCTCCGGTGTGACGCGTGAGTAGTTTATCCTTGGACTATGGGTCCATGTAGTAGCTATATGGTTGGTTCTTCTCCTTTGTGCTACCATGCCTAGATCCTGTGAGCTCCGTTCATGATCAAGATCATCTATTTGTTATCCTACATGTTGTGTTTGCAGGGATCCAATGGATATTGAGATGCTATTTCAGATTGATTATTTATTCTATCATGTCTTTGTTATTTGTGATCTTGCATGCTCTCCGTTGTTAGTAGATATCTTGGCCGAGTAGATGCTAGCAACTCTAAGAGGGAGTATTTATGCTCGATAGTGGGTTCATGCCTCTAGTAATCTGGGGAAGTGACAGGAATATCTAAGGTACTTGATGTGTTGTTTCTACTAGGGAGAAAACAACAATCCTTTGTTCATAGAACAATCATATTGTTTACTTTACACGCAATGTGTAATGCAATTATCTATTGCTTGCAACTTAATACTGGAGGGGGTTCGGATGATAACCTGAAGATGGATTATTAGTCATAGATGTAGTTGGATTATGGTCTATGTATAATGTTGTAATTCCCAATCAAATCTCATAGGAGTCAAGATGATTAGTATATGCGTGTATGCTTTCTCGATGTTTGTCAATTGCCCCGCTATAATTTGTTCACCCAACATGTCATCTATCTTAAGGAGAACCACCACTTGTGAACTATGGACCCAGGTCCTTTCTTTTACCATCAATCTACAATTGTTTATTGCTTTCTGTTTACTTTCTGCAATCTTTTACGTTCTTCCACACAATACGTTTAATCCTTTGTTTTTAGCAAAACCGGTGAGATTGACAACCTCATTGTAAGTTGGGGGCAAACTTCTGTGGTTGTGTTGTGCAGGATTCCAAGTTGGCAACAACACCTTGGAGGTGTTTCCTTGCTCCTACTGGTTCGATAACCTTGGTTTCAAAGCTGAGGGAAACTTGCTACTGTGCTCATCATACCTTCCTCTTGGGGTTCCCCAACGAGCTCGAGATATCTTGGGACATCACATTGCTCTATAGAAGTAGGTTTTATGGCTAGAGTATCTACTCCTATCTAATCAGAGACTTCGTCTTCACTTCAGCTGATGTAAATGTTGACTTCATTGACTTAATTGAAGAACTTGAGCTGTCGATGATGGTTTCTTGAGCACAAGTTGGTGTTGTTGTTGTCTTCAATGACTTAGAACCTAGCAAGGGTTAAGAAGGTATGGTTGAGTACGAGCATACTCAGCAAGTTCACTAAAAAGGAGTGTATGATGCACTATCTCTACAGCCACAGACCAAAGGTCGTAGGCAATGTAGGTTTTCATAAATATTTCTTCAAAGGTTGCTTTTATTCTGAAAACTATGTCCGATAGCCTTCACAAGTTGACCAGAACTTTCATGGAGTTCCTTTCCTGCCACGTTCGTAGTTCCTTCCCGGAACTGGGAGTAACATGTCACAGTTCTTACACTCTGCAGAGGTGCGTTACTTTACCCATGAGAGACCAACTCCTTGTTGCATAACCGGGCGATCTTTCCCATCCACACTTCCGTGATGTGGGGCCCAGTAGGTGATCCAAGCCAATCATTGCCCCCATCGCGACCCCGCACGTCCCCTTGGTGCACGCCATGCCCACATCTTGAATTATAGCAATGGTTGGTACAGACCGTTTAGATGCCAGAACTATCGCGGGATGTTGAGGGTTCCCACCCATATGCTGCATATCCTCTATGAATTACCAATTAATGCACGCTGCGAGGATAACAGCCACGACCTACGCATCCGGATACATGCGATAGGAAGAAGATATAGCTGACTTCTCTGTTCCATTCCAAATCTCATGGTTAATGCGTAATATATGGCGCTACAATCACTGGCGACATTGGTGGTTAAGTCCTAGATGATACATTCATGTACAATGGCATTTCCATTGCCAGTTATAATAGATTATCTAATCACCCTAGATCAGTAACCGATACTTCTAGTTAATTATGAAAATAGTGTTTTTGACCTTTCTGAAATGCCAGTGATGACAACATTTGAGTTACAAGCATTTCATAGAAAAATATCAAAGGACATGAGAAAGTGTGAACTTGCCTTTTGTGATTGTAAGATTATGCAATCACGGTCTTCGAGATACTAGAAGATCCAAAATTTGGAAATAGCATCATTGGTCCGGTAAGGAATAATGTTTAACGAAGCAAGATGCAATTATGCATAAGTAATGTAATGTAGTTTGATAAACGCGAATCCCTGGAATAATCGTATCTGATCTAAGGTTTGAAAGCTTGTGGTGAGTTCTTTTATACTAGCTTCACACATGTGCTTCTTCTTAAGGCTTGTGAGAGTGTGTGAAACAATATGTAAGTACAACAAGCAACATACAATACTAAAGCACTCAAATGGGGAATAGTATCTAAAATATTTCTTAAGCAAGATTATTAATCAAATAGATCCTTTATAGAAATGCTGAAGGATTATTTTTAATGTTTCTTAAAAGAATAACTTTTGAGGAAAAGGTTACTTTTACAAAGTAAAAGCATTTAAGTGTTTAACATGCAAAGTATATAAGTGGAGCATAATAACATTCCAAGATTGAGGTGAATTGCTATCTGGTAATTATGATGGGACTTATTATGTTAAGTTGTTAAGAGCCAAAGGACTTATTATAAGATTGTTGTTTGAAGTGGCAAGATGAATAACTTTTGAAGAAAAGATTTCTCTTATAGGATTAAACAATTCTTATAGGATTAAACAATTCTTATTCCGTAAGCTTGGACTTGAAATGCTTTATGACTTAATTTGGAACAGACAAAAGTTAACTATAAAAACATAAATATACTTTAGGCATTATGCATGACTTGGTGTACCAAAGTTAACTTTAAACATAAGTAGACCTAAGCATAATATGACTTGGTTTATCTTGGAGTTATGGTTTTAAAGAGTTTTCTGAATGTTAATAGTTTACTTTTAAGTATTATTATTGACTTAAGTTATGGTTTTGTTAGTAGTATTTAAATGTACAAGATTTAGGATTTTATATAAATTTGTGATTATTTCTTATTTAAGAATCTTTTTAAAGAATTTACCAACTAGATAATAAATAAGGATTTATTTCCTAATAACCTTAAAATGTGTTGGCATGATATAATTAGTATTTTTTCTAGTAAAACATACTTGATTAAGATCTTAGAAGTGAGTTTTATTTAATTTTAGGTGTTATCCTTATTTTTATAAAATTCCACAAAGGATTATATATCTTTAAATATTTGCTTCAAGTTTTATTTGTACACAAATTAAGTTAATATTTTTCTAAAATAGTAGATTTATTTCCATATGCAAAAATGATTTTTATTCATTTTTTTGGACTTTTCCTTAATTTGTGAAATATCACTAGACTTTAGTGGTGTTAACATTTATTTGCATTTTATTTAGCTTAAATAAGTAAAGTTATATTTTTCTTAGGTAGATATTATTTTTGTGATCATTTCAATATGTCATATGTATTTTTAGGATTTTTATTTTTCTTCTACGGCTAAAATAAGTTTAGGGTAGTTTGGTAATTTCCATACTTTTATTTTCCTTTCTTAATTTATTCTTGGGTCAGCCCAACCCGGCCCATCTGGCCCACCAAGCCCAATTGGCTTGGTTCAACCCAGGCTAGCCCATCTAGCCCCTCTCTCTCCCGACCACCCCTCTCCTCTTATCCTTGACGCCTCCCTGGCGACGACATGGTGATGTTGCCGTCGCCCAGCCAATTCCAACCGCATGGCTTGTTGCAGTCGCCGCTACTGGTAGCACTCGCTCCGCCACTCCTCGCTACTTCTTCCTACCCAGCTTGATTCGATTAATATGCCCTCACGCTCATGACCTCGACCCCCAAACCCTAGTTTCCCCTTTTGCTCAAACACCGGCGGGACGACGATGCTCGACCGCAACCCCGGTGACTCCCACGGTGGTGTGGGTGTTCGGTGATGGCGGTGTGGTCTAGTGGTGTGGGTTTGTGCAGGTTGCAGCACCGCCGGCGCTCCCTGTGCCACCATGCCATCGAGCCCTTTATTCTCCATCGTCGGCCTACTTCCTCTACTCACGCTTATGCGAGGACTCCGGTCACATTCTTCCTTCTCCTCTTTCTTACTCTCTGTCCCTTCTATCTGCTATGCCCTTGGCTAAGGTTGTGAACCCTATCTAGGTTTGCTCTCATTTTATAATTCTCCTTTACTTGTTACTGTCAGAGAAGGTAGAGGTGGATCTGAGTGTGATACTATTGTGAATACAAAGTGAAGATCCTGTTTGCATGCTTGATTTAGAACTACTAATAGTAGCTTCTGTCAACAAGTTACTACCTGAACCTATGCTCACTGTTATCTGAATAAGTTGGCACATATTCTGAGGATGTTGTATGAATTTGTGGCTAGGTTTTACTCAATAAGACATGGTTCTGGGTAATGTGTTGATACCTTGATGTTGGATTATCATGAATCTATATTGCTTTGTGTACATCTTAATGTCGATTGTGATGGTAGACATAAATCTAAGACTATGTTTGAATTCAAACCATCTGTATGAATTCACCCATACACACCTGAGTACCTAGTGCTAGGTAGTAGTGGTCCTTGTAAGATCCTGAAATAGTGCTCACCTATGGAATTCTTATTGTGCTAGTGATTTGGTACTGTAGTTTTACAAGTGCTCATGTGGCTCAATTCATATCTTGAACTGAATATTGGCTTAGTACTGCTCTGATGTTGGACAGTTAAATTGCTTGCAGATATTCCCTTGATCTGTAAACTTTGATGTTAGCTATGCCTAGTTGTATAGCAGCCTTTGTTATTGTTTAGTTACTATACTCTATTGTAACACCCCTAGGTCTACTAATAGTAATTAGGGTTTGTTTTATGCATCATGAGCATAGCATGCATCTCATGGTTTGATAAATCTTGCATTAGAGAAAGAAGAAAACCCTAAAACCCTAGTTTCCTCTCTCTCGAATCAATTTAAAAAGGTTTTGAATTTTGAATATTACCAAATAAACGGAGCCCAAATGGATCATAAGGGCACCTTATCATTTCCAAGTATTTTTGAAACCTTCTAGTATTTTTAAAATACTAAAACAGAAAAGAATTTGAAAATAGAAATGGAAAATAGAAAAAGAAAATGGTTTTCGAAATAAAAACATGATCTAACCCTAACCTAGGTCGAGGCCAACCTTCCCTCTTTCCTCTCTACCACTCAGCACAGCACCAGTAGCCACCTCGCAACCTTTGTCGTGTCCCAGCCTGGCCCAATGCAGCCCGTACGCGGCCTAGTATCCCTTGCCAATCTTTCTGTCACCTTCCACCTCGCGCCAGAAGGACAAGCTCCTCGATGTCGTTGTCGTCGCCGTCCACCGGCGCTGGGATGCCCGCCTCACCCGGATTCATGCTACCGATGGAGGATACGTCTACAAGTACCCCTATGCCACATCGACGAACCCTAATCCCATCTTCATCCCCAATTTATTCCCCGGCTGAACCCTAGCTCGCAGGAGCTCTGCCATCCCGCCATTTCCGAGCTTGCCCCACCTTGCTGAGGCCATAGTTGGATCCGCCATTCTCACCTCATCTTCCTTGGCAAGTCACGCAAGCTAGAGTGGCCCTAGATGCTGTAATCGATACGTCATGTCTGAGCTCTGGCCGCCGCCGTAGCCATCGATTCCAGCCTCCTCTAACTCCACCGATGCCGTATCCGTGCTCAGGGTGAGCCTCTGGCCCTCGTGGACCTCTCCGTTTTCTCTCTCTTCCTTTGGTTCCTTCCCATGACAGGTACCTGCAATCCCCGCCACCGGCCGTCGTGGTGCGGTCCGATCCAGCGACAAAAGTCGAGCGGCGCCGCTACTATTCGGTCCATCGCAGTGTCCCACATCGAACGCGAGCACTCCCGCATACCCACATCACCCCTAGATCTAACCCCGCGCTCGATCTGGGAGAGGAGCCATTGTTGACGTCAGCATGACGTCAGCCTGGCGTCATAATCCCTTTTTCTTTTGTTTTATAATTTCTATAATTGTTTTAATAAGTAAAAAATGTTGTCAGATGGGCCCAGTCTATCAGGGTTTTATTCATTTTGGAATTAATTTCTGAAATTAATAAAAGTCTGACATGTGGGGCCAGCTAGAAAATAATTTATAATATTCCAAAAATGTTTAATTGTTTTAAAATGAATTAAAATTGGGAAAAATCATAACTAATTCATTTTAAGTCAGAAAAATATGGATAATATATCACAATGTTCAGAAAAATGAGATCTACACAATAGACTCATAATTATGCATTGCTTAAAAATTTGAATTCCAAGTTTAATTAGAAGAATCAATTGAACCACATAGGTGATTCCGAGGTTCCTCCTATTTTAGGGTTTGTACCCTTCGGACCCCGCTTAAAAGTTCTAAGCATGCTTTACGGTGACATTCCAATACAATTTAATTTTTCATATCATCATCCTTGCTCGAGCATTGCATCGATGCCATGTGTTGATTGTTGCTTTCCTTTTTGGTGTTTCTGCTTCTTCTTGGTAGACCTCGGAGTTTATGTGAGCAACGAGACCGAGTCCAAGATTGAAGATCAAGATCAACACCATCGAAGGTTATCGATGAACAAGATCATCTGATGAACCCTAAAGTTCTGTGTTGGATATCAACAGGCAAAGGCAAGCAAATCCCCCACACATGATATAATCCTATGCTTTCAAAGTATTTCATTCTTGCCACGTGCATACGATTCCAAAGTCTTTTATCGATGGATAAAGTAATCCTATCTGATGCATGTTTCCTTTGTAGCCTATATTCCCTTATCCACTGCTCCTAGCATAACTAGGGTTTGGCTTATGAGCTTCGCTAGAGCTTTTATATCTGTTGCGCTTACCATGCATAGCTATTACCGCTGGTCAATCTGGTTGATGAATCAGAGCTATGAATGAAGCTAGTTGGACATGATGACGTGGTATGATCATAGATGAAACTTAAACATGCTAAGGCTTGTATGGGAGGCCACGAGGGTTGTGGTTTTTGTAGTCCCATACTTGCCACCACTAGGACCCGAGTTCTTGTCTTCGCACCAAGACCGAGTGTGCAGCCACACGGGGGTTTATGGGGACCCCCTTGACCCCAACTTGCCTAGTCTAATCCATGAGTCCGTAGTTCCAGATTTGGAGTTGGCATCTCCATATTTGGATGGGTTGAAGATGGTGCATCATATAGGATGTGGCCGGGTGAAGGGTGCACGATACACAGAGTCCCAGACCTCCTCAGAGTATGGCCAACTGTCGTAGGAGGGAGCCCTTCTAGGTGACTCATGGATTAGGCAAAAGCAAGGGAAAGGTTTTGGTCGATCCCCCTCTGTCAACAACCAACGAAGTGTGTCAAGTGACGTTAAGAGTCGGTCGGTGGGTGCGGGTAAAGTTGTACACCCCTGCAGGGTTAAGTCTTTTCGAAAAGCCGTGTCCACGATTATGGACGACTTGCTGACCAGATTCAAAGATCATAGAGAAGAATAACCTAATCGTAAAACTTGGCAGGTAAGTGCTTAAGGATGCTTCCTTAGGGATCGAGGGGGTGATCCTAGATGGTAGGTTCAGCTGATTAAGTTTCGGTGGATATCAAGAGATGATCAAGTTAGAGATATCACTTTATTATCCCCTTTTAAAATGATCTATTTAGTCAAGCTTCTTCTCCTCCCGCTTGTTTTACAAACAAAGATAGCTTTATGCAAAATAGCTCCACCAGCCATAAGTTTTGCAGAGTACACCCTGTAGTCACCCTTGCTTTGTTGATACTTTTGCAGCATGTAAGTGTTACCATAAGAGATGAGTTCTATATGACAACAACATCGACGAGTAGCTTGGGGTTCCCGGTCGGCAGCCTGGAATCTATGGATTGGGACGTCATCATTATGCTTCAGGCCTCTTAGGACATTTGTTAAGTTTGCTATACTTAATAGCATAATTTTCCTTCCATTGGTTGATGTTTGTGGTCAGTGACCTCTGCATTTAATATTTTGGTTCTTTGCTCAGTTATGAGCTTGCTGTAATAACTTTTGAGTCGTAGGGTCACTGTAATGTTACCGATTCTTTCACTGTATGCTTCCAAGATTTAGGTTAGGCTTATTTTAGATAGAGGTCTGGGATTTGTCTAACCCTAATCCTGGTGGTGTCACATATATTGGTATCAGAGCAGTATCGTCCATAGGAAAACCTTTCTACTGGTCGATGTTGAGTCTAGTGCTTGTGAAAACTATTTTAAAACAGAAAAGTAATTATGAAAACTCTTGTATGCTTATTTTTCTCCTTATCTAGTTTCGCTCTAACTCTGGGTCATCTTATCTTGTGTTGATTTTGGAAAAGTTTTGCTATCTCGTCTCCTATTTCAAAGCTTAGGTGTCTTTTAGGCATGTCGTTTATTAACCAGTTGACCTAGTGTTGAGTTCTCCAGAGTCAGTTCTATGTGTGTTCCTTGTTTCCCTTTGCTCTTACTTCAGTTGAGAGTCTCCTTTCCATCATGATCTCTCTATCTTATGGGCCCACAACATTATGTCGATGGTTCCACAGTGATCTGTTCTAGGCCTCAAAGTTTCTTTCTGCTTCGGGTGCCTCCTTTTTATTTGTTTGGGTACTTCAGAAGTTATTTCTTCTCTTGGAAGCTACCGCGTGGTTACTACCTTGTAGTACCCTATATGCTACCAAGATAGTAGTTATTCCTTTCTCGGGTTTTAACCCTTGGGCTTGAACCGAAGATCCCTGATTGTGCTGAATTCTGGTGTTGTGAATTTTGCACATGAAGCTGACCTTTAACCCAAGATCCATTTTGTTGATCCCTGTTGTTAATGACGAAACATTACCTTAGGATGGCTAGTACCTTCTAGTATATCCTTCAAGCTTGTGGTTATTTTCATTATTTAGTTGTGACAAATATGGACTTTGCCTACCACATGCTATGGCAGATGTTCTTTAATGGAACCAAATAGATCTCGATAAGAGTACTCCTCGTGAGTCTCACTTTTATAACTACGACTCTGCCACACCTTCCTTCTATGCATCGATCCTCGGAAGATTGTTGACTTATACTTCTCCATCTCTGGATTTTATCATGAGCATGTTCCTTTTTCCCTTGTTGTTTCCGACCTTTGTCTACCAGTTGGTAGCCAAGTAGTAAATGTGCATTGGTGGCTTCCGATGCAAGATACTCTTGTGGTCTATCGAGACAAACCATATCCAGATGTCTAGGAGAAACAAACTCTAGAACCCTGTCATTTTTAGGACTAGGTCAAAGTGTTGTAAGCCACAGATCAAAAAGCGTTGATTAGCTTCTGTTCTGCTCTACCTTAAAGTATCACACTCTTATATACTAAGAGGTCATGTTGAGTTTCATGAACCCTTAATGAAGTGATGCTCTTACATATTATTACCCACCCTTCCCCTAAGCTTTTGCGCTCGTGAGTAATGTGTTTGAGTAATGAGGTGGCTATTTGAGATTCTTAGTAATCATTATTGATATGGACCTCAACAAGGACATGTGTGCCATCTTTAGCATGATTGGTTAACCCTATCACTAAGCAAAGTATGATTACCACGTCCTCTATTGTGGTACACTCTCTTTGCTCAAAGAGTTAGGCTTGTGCCGAAGCTCTGAGACTAAGTGTTCTTGCCTTACCAAGCAAGTTTCCTCTCAAACTATGTGACATAACAGTGGTTCGTGATATTCTAGGCGTCTTTCCAAAAGTATCATCATCTCGCCACATGACCGTAATGTCAAGTTCTTGAGCAAGCAAGTTCTCTAAACTGCTCTTTTCTCCAGATCCATTTGGATACCCTTGAACTAGTTGGTTGAGCTTAAACAACAACTTGGAGAGTTGAAAGACAAAAGTTCTATCTCAGCTAGTTCATCTTAAAGGGATGTCTAGTTTTCATTCGTGTTGAACAAAGATAGTGTTTCCTTCGTGGAAATGTTATCGTCCCCACCTTTGGTTTGATCCGGGCTATCGTCAAATCAAACTCAGTCCTAGGGATCATCCTGATGGTGTATCTATTTGTGATGTTTCACCTGGGTACATCTTCATGTTCTTTGGTCTGACCAATATTGTTATTCCGTTCATACCACATATGAGTCCATATTAGTGGAGTATTTGGATAAGTTTGTTATTGAGCCCATCTATGACATTCTTATCTTCTCCATGTTAGACTAGATTCATATGGAACAGTTGGTGGTAATGTTGGAAACTTTTGAGAACCATCTTCGTGTGATCTCCAAGTATGCGTTCTGGATGTTAGAAGTAAGTTTCTCCAGTTCACGTGAAATAGTTGAAGTTGTCGCAGTGGATTCGAGTAGAGTTATCTTTATTCCCTCAGGAACCGTTTCAAGTTAGTCAAGCATGTGAAAAGTATTCTTGATATGATAGGTCAATACCTTCCCATCTCGAGAACATCCTTTAAGCACATAAAGAAACTGGCTGATTTGTCATGGAAGAGAAGAAGTTCTACAAACTTTAGTATCCTCCTAAATGCCTCCCAACAATAAGGATGCATTTGTGTTTCATTGCAATCAATTCATGTAGGGGAAATTATATTTTATAACTTGCTAACACATGGGTTTTGCAACCTAGCACATTCATTTGGAGCTTTACAATGTAGTCCATGTCTTGAGAATCTAGTGACTTTACCTCTGCGTAATTGTTGCACACTTTCTATTCATCCATGCAGAGTCTGAAATAGCATTCCACCTAACCAGAGCTGAATCTCAAGAAGCAACGATGGTTGGTGTTCTTCAAGATTTTTGACATAGGTTTCTTTGAAAATCCAGCAAGATTGATGTAGTGGTTGACACAATCAGTCAGAAAGCCTATTGTCATAAACTCTTGAATCAGTAATAACAACCACTCCTCATGAGGCATCTTCTGTGACTTGTTATAGGATTTGTTCTTATGGTTTCCTTTGTACTGAATGTAACAACCTCGGACCCTATGCTCTAAGTTCAAGCCTGGATGAACCAAAAGTGGTTAAGGGTTTTACAGCGGAGGCCTAGGGCCACCCATGTGTAGGCCCGTCGACCGCCCTAACCTCTTCCAAGAACATCAGGACAAGAGCGAGCGACGTAGGCAACAGGCAAAGCGTTCAAATACATACACAAGTGAGTATGTATGCAAGTTACCTTACAACAGTTCTCAGAGCCATACCATCTAAAATAAATAGAAATATTGCAACGCCATACGGCAAGATCCAAATATCCTAGATAGATATAATAGTGTAGGATAGCTCCTCATACATCAATCAACAGAGTATCAAGCGGAAGCGGGAAACAAGATACGAGTACGGACAAGAAGCAAATAGGCATAAGATGACACATAAATAAGCACATCTCGCCCACAGATCTCACAGATCCCCATCCCCGGAAGCCAACATAATCTGTCTCCTCCACCTAGTATCCATCTTGCGAATACACCTGTTCATCTGAATCAACCAATTTATCGTGTGAGACCCTAGGGGTACTCAGCAAGTCTTTATGCCTCTAAAGGGAACATATACCTGGGGTGACGCAATTGCAGCAAAATAGAAAACTAACAAGTCTATAGATACTCGCTAACCATCTACCTAACCAAAGATAGACGGATGTCCGTTAATTAGAAACAACAGTTATAACAGTATAAGGTAACAGATCCATCCTCCTTCCCGCTTACCAACGAGAAAGCGGACGAACAACCCATCCGTTGGCAGTTTTATTAACCATTCCATGAGAATTGCACTGTTTACTAGTCAGATATTTAGTCAATTTAGAAGCGGTACTTTAGTTATGCTTGTCTATGATAGAGAAACTGTGCTCCAAGTCGTCCATAACCGCGGACACAGCTTTCAGAAAGATTTACCCTGCAGGGGTGCACAAATAGCAACACACACACGATCGACCTCGGAAAAACCAAATCAAAACCCAACGAGGATTTCATGAAAAAGCAATCACAGGATTCATAAAATATTTCAGGGGGCCACCCCAATAAGCTACCCGCAACGAAGTTGGCCGGCTCCGAGACGGACCCAGGGTTTGCGACAATGGCTGTAAACGACTGGGAACCCAAAAATATGACTGGGCTTGTCAATACCGCATAAACATTCCGCATTCTTAAACAGTACAGGTGCTCTACGCACAATCGTAAATAAAGCGGTAAAGCATGGCATAAGTACAGGGTAGTAATAAAGCCCCAAACTACTTTGTGGCCCCAAGAAATCAAGTACAAATCAAGCTCTGGCAAAGCGGGATTCATAGAGTCTCCCGTATGTGGATAGTGCGAATATTCAAGGAACATGTATCAAGTACTCGGGGTCCTACGGGACACAAGTGGACATCAAAACGAAATGACAGATATTGCCCACCGGTGCCTCTTTTATTAGTTATCCCATTACTACTCAGGTTCAGTTGTTTAGGTACCTCGTTATCCATCAGACACTCACATACCCTACACATGTTGTTCTACGACTCGCATGGCTCAAACAACTCCTGTAGTAATGGCTCATAGGATGGAGGAACAAGCTTCGGTGGGGTTTAAAAGTAAGGCTATGCAATACTTGGGATTCAGTTTAATGCAATCGCGACTCAATGATGCAAGAATAAGATAGAGGCAATAGGTACTATATGTATGCAAGCATGTGGTAGTGCTTGCCTGGCAGCTCAATTGAAGCGAGAGACGGATCTTGGTAGTACTCCTGGGATTCTTGATAATTCCCCTGCTCGGCGTCTATTCGAAAGAAGAACCAAACAAATAAGGGACAACATAAATAAAGTGCACAAGCATCTGAATAAAATGCGACAAGCAAACAAGCATGCCATGATGAATGATGCACAATTTACATGGCAATAATGTAGCATGGCAAGGGTGAGGTGTGGGGACAAGAATAACTCATTTTATTAATTATTTGGTCAAGTTTTATTACCATAAACAGTTCTGATTTTTAATATTGATATGATGCATGCGGCAATTCAGAACATGGAATGCATAAACAGAACGGGCTCGTCGCGCTGATCGATTTAGACATATTATTTGTCAAATTTGGAGTTATAGATTTAAAGTTATTAATTAATTGAGAAAAGGCATTTTTATTGCAATTAAACATTTTCGAGAATTTAAATTAGCCCAAACATTATTTTGAATGGCATATTTGAAATCCTCACATTTTTCTGATTCAGAAACATATATCATTTGTATTATTTGTATTTATTAATTAAGAGTTATTAATTTTTAGATTTAAAATCATATAAAACATTTGTGAAAATATTTTGATTAAACAAAAAAGAACAGATACTTTTTATACTGAGAGAGATCTAGCCACAGCCGCTGACGGGTGGGGCCGTCGCTGACTCAGTACAAGGTGGGGCGCAGCGGCCAGTACTGGCTTTTCTCACCGCGGGTTTACCCAGCCGCAGAGACGGACGGGTGGGCTAGCGTATCGTGGGGCCACCGCGCGGGTGCGCCAGCCAGGGTCGGACACGTGGCGGATCCGGGGTAGCGCGGGTTGAGGAACCAAAAACCTGGGTGCCTTTTTATAAAAATGCCACAGCACATGACATGTGGGCCTGGGAAGGACTGCGGGTGGATGAAACAAAACGGTCAAGGGGGTATCCGCCAAAGGGCTAGACACCTACTGTTGTTCTTCCCCGTTTCTGACGAAACTGACAGACAGCGGGGAAAATAGGCACGGTGGGGAATCGAACTTGCGACGCGGCGGGCGCGCGCGGCGGCGGCTACCACTGAGGCTAGCTGGGTTAGTTGCTAGGATCTGCTGTGCGGCGAGGATAATGTTCTGCGACGCTACGGCGGGTAGACGAACGCGAGCAAACATGCATAGAGGCTGCTCGACAAAACGATTGGCGCGTACAGGAAGTGAAGAGCGGGGGGAGGATGTCAGGGGGGTGCGTCGGCTCACCGCGGGTGTGCTGGTGGTGACGGATCGGGTCGGGGCACATGCAGACGACGACGACGCTGACGCCCGGCGGCCTAGGGTTTTGCTTCGGGCGCGGCGGTGTTCTCCGTCTCCGGTCCTTCTCCTCCTCGACGACGGGAACAGGCAGGCTCCTGGGGATCTCCTCGGCACCTCAACTCCACGCCCGCCTCCTCCTAGCTACGGTGGCGAGCTGATGCCGACGGTGACCGATCGGAGATGGAAGAGAGAGGGGTAGCGGCAGGTGGTGATCTTGGTGGTGAAGGCGGCGATGGGAAGAGCCCTGGGGGAGATCTGAGGCTACAAGGCAAAGGAGGGGGTAGATAAGGACAGAGGAAGGAGAGAGACACATGGGTGGCTCGGGTGGAAAGGTGGTGGTGACCACCTTCTTTTCTCCCTCTTCTCACGTGCTGGCACGGCTCGGTTGGGCCAAGGCTCGAGCAGCGGCTAGAACCAGAGGAAGCAGAAGGTGTGGATCGGTGGGTACGCTTGGCAGCAAGGAAGAGAGAAACGGGAGAGGAGGACCGCTCGGCTAGGTTACACCGGCAGGGGTGTTCGGCATGATTGGCTCGGGCCGGCTTTGGTCTAGCCCCGGCCAGTTAGGGCAGAGCCAGGTGGTGCCGGCCTAGGGTGGCTCGGCCTGGTGGAGTGGCGATTAGGGTAGGACGGATGGTATGGGGAGAGGGTGTAGCTAGGTTTAGGAGATCTTAGTTTAGGGCTTGAGCTAGGGTTTAGCTAGATAGAGAGAGAGAGAGAAAAAGAATAGCTAGGTTTAAAGAGAGTTTAGTTTAGAGCTTGTGCTTAGGTTAGGATAGTTTGGGTTTAGGAGTTTATATGGACCATCAAAGAGAGTTGGAATTTCAAAGAAAGGGTAAAACCAAAGGAACAAAAGAGAGAGGTGGTAGGAGATGATCTTACATACCTCATGCACATGATAATATTTTGTGAAAACAAAATATATCCCATGTATACTTGACAAAGAGAAAACCACTAAAAGAGTGGCAAGGTGGAAGAAAAGTGACAAAAGAAGTAATTATTTGGTTCATGTGTTTCAATTGGTTTCAAACAAACTCCACCAAATTATTCAAAAGAAACCAAGTTAGAAGAACAAGAGAGAGGCCTTGCATGGGCCATGCATGATCTCTAAATAGGCCACATTATATTTGTGAAATCAAAGACAATCTCACATGGCTCCATCTAGTCACATGCACTCAATTTTAAATAAAACCCAAGCACAAAGGTTGGAAGGTTGATTAAAAACATCAAATAGAAGAACTAGAGTAAGATGGGGATGTGTGGATCATGTATCATGTGACATGGAACAATGGTACCACACAGAAGATATATGCACAAGGAATTGACACATGGCTTGGATTAAACCCATATGTCCAAGGGTGGAAAGAAATAAGCCTGAATGAATATAATGGAATTGCTAGTGTGTGTGTTCCACTAGGCAACTATATAGCCATAATTATATTCATACATGATCAAATATTCCAAAACAAACCATATGGAAGCTAGACAAGGAACATACTCACATAGCATGCAAAGGTGGCCATGTGGCTCTCCACATATCAATAATGTGAAAAACAACATGATGCATATATGGGAGCATGTGGAATTATAAGTGGATCCATCCCAACCCACATGAGCTAGAGGTAAACCCAAAACACAAGCAAAGTTCACAAATAGTTGGATGATACAATTATGGGGTGGTGACAAAGAAAGGTGGTGGAGTAGATAAAAGATATGCCCCCAACTCAACTTGGGCATCAAGCCTTTATCAAGAACCAAATACAATTTATTAAGAACCAAATACAGTTTATAAATGCATATGAGACAAGATCCAAAAGAAGAGGGTTTTATATGATGCTCAAATGCAAGGTGGCATGATGACATGAGCATGATATAATTATGATGCAACAATTATATGTAGGAAGTAGCATTTTATTATTAGACCATGTAGCATTACAGATGTTAGACAGATGGGATGCTACACCGAAGTCCGACCTCTACTTGATGTCTGCTTTCTCGAACATCAAGGAGAACATTTAAATAGAGTTGCTAAATGTCTCTCGGTCGATCCTCCAGACCATTTTATGTTGGCAAGTGTTGTTGAACCAAGTAACTAAAGTCTGACAATGAAGTTTCTTTTTCCTCGTGTCATCAGGGATCTTCTTATATATTCATATTAGTGGTGTAAAGTGATATCATGATCGCTGGCAAGCTTTTGATAGACCTAGATGAATAAAGATGTCTTGACCTTCTGTTGAACGAAGAGTGATCCTTCTGTATCAAAAGTAGTTCAACAAGTTGGTTCTTCACATCTCTGTACCTGTGAAATCTCTACTTAAATCGCATAGTAGAGGTTCATCTCTTGAAGTCTATGGTCATGTTCTTTCCGTTGTATGCTCTCCTTTTTTAGAAGCTCAAATTCTTCTAAAGTTCTATGGTGTCAATCCTGATGAAGACCATCTATCTAACAACTTGAAACCTTCTCCTTTTGTTCCTCCTTTACCTTGATGTGTTTCATGCTCATTAGCTCTAGAGATGTTATGAAACATCTATCCATGAGTTAACCATGAGATACTCTGTTCGTGGTTTTGAGTTTTTCCCTCTCTTCTTTAGTGTGTGCAGCTACCTCGAAGGAAATGAAGCGCTTCATTCATTCAATAATGGTGGCATGGACCAACTTCTTCGAAAATATTGTTGAAGTTTAGTATAACCATGTTCCTTCAATCTTCCTACCTAGGAATCTCGGGACGAGATTCTATTAAGGGGGATAGAACTGTAACACCCCTAGTTCTACTAATAGTAATTAGGATTTGTTTTGTGCATCATGAGCATAGCATGCATCTCACTGTTTGATAAATCTTGCATTAAGAGAAATAAGAAAACCCTAAAACCCTAGTTTCCTCTCTCTCGAATCAATTCAAAAAGGTTTTGACTTTTGAAAATTACCAAATAAACAGAGCCCAAATGGATTATAAGGGCCCCTTATTATTTCCAAGTATTTTTGAAACCTTCCAGTATTTTTGGAATACTCAAAACAAAAAAGAATTTGAAAATAGAAATGGAAAACAGAAAAAGAAAATGGTTTTCGAAATAAAAACATGCCCTAACATCAACCTGGGCTGAAGCCCACCTTCCCTCTTTCCTCTCTACCGCTCAGCGCAGCAGCCAGTAGCCACATCGCAACCTTTGTCGCGGCCCATCCTGGCCCAATGCAGCCCGTACGTGGCCCAGTATCCCTTGCCAATCTTTCCGTCGTCTTCCACCTCGCGCCAGAAGGACAAGCACCTCGATGTCATTGTCGTTGCCATCCACCGGTGCTGTGATGCCCGCCTTGCCAGGATTCATGCTACCAACAGAGGAGACGTCTACAAGTACCCCTATGCCACATCGATGAACCCTAATCCCCTCTTCATCCCCAATTTCTTCCAGGTCGAACCCTAGCCCGCAGGAGCTCCGTCGTCCCACCATTTCTGAGCTCGCCCCACCTCGCTGAGGCCATAGTTGGATCTGCCGTGCTCACCTCGTCTTCCTCGGCAAGTCACGCAAGCTAGAGTGGCCTCAGACGCTACAATCGATACCTCATGTCCGAGCTCCAGCCGCCACTGTAGCCATCGATATCGGCCTCCTCCAGCTCCACCAACTCCATATTCTCCCTCAGGGTGAGCCCCTGGCCCTCATGGACCTCTCCGTTTTCACCCTCTTCCTCCGGTTCCTTCCCGTGATAGGTACCTGCAATCCCCGCTGTCGGCCGCCATGGTGTAAGCCGTTCTGGCGACCAAAGTCGAGCGGCGCCGCCACTATTCGGTCCACCACAACGTCCCGCATCGAACGTGCCCACTCCCGCATCCCTAAGATATGTTGCTAATTGTCTATAATTTTTAATGTTCCATGCTTGTTTTATATCTACTTTCTTATGTTTTGTCCACACTTTGGACTATTCTTACACATTTTCTGGAACTAACCTATTAACAAGATGCCACAGTGCCAGTTGCATGTTTTCTTCTGTTTTTGGTTCCAGAAAAGTAAGAAAATAAATATTCTCGGAATTGGACTGGACAAAAGCCAAAGTCAATATTTTACCGAAGACACATGGAGTCTGAAGGAGAGACAAAGGGGGTCCATAGGGCGCCCACACTCCCCCTTGGCACGGGCAGCCCTAGGCCGCACCAGGGAATGGTGTGGGCCCCTTGGCCGTCCATCGACCTTGCCCTTTCGCCTATGAGAAGCCTCCTATGAGAAAACCCTAAATTAGGAGCCTTCAGCCACGAAAAGTTCCGCAGCGCCGCCGCCACTGAAGGGGAGATTCGGGGGACAGAAAGTCTCTGTTTCGGCACCCTGCCAGGATGGGGAAGTGCCCCCGGAGCCATCTCCATCGATCTCCACCACCACCTCCATCGCCGTTGATGATTCCCATGATGAGGAGGGAGTAGTTCTTCCTCGAGGCTAAGGGCTCTACCAGTAGCTATGTGTTCATCTCTCTCTCTATGCGTGATCATATTGTGATCATGAGCTTTGTAAGCAAGTAGATCCACCTTGCTACTCAAGTGCTTTAATAGATCTCTGATCTCCCCATGTGTGTGAAAGTGACAGCGTGTACACCATGGTGGCACTTAGGCTAAAGATTACAAATACTTGTTATGACTTATATTTGGAGTTGGATGTTTCTATGAAATTGTGGTGTTTGCTGGAACCATCTAGCGCTCAAGGTGATAGTGTGGGGTTATCTAGATTGGAAAAGAGAACTTTGCGGTGTGTTCTTATAACCCTATCATGGATTAGAGTGTCCAACCAAAGAGTATTTCAGAGAGTATTCACTAGCGAAAGTATGATCCCTAGGCCTTGTTTCTAAACATTGAAACACCGTTTGCAACTAGATCTATTACATGTTTGCTTGCTGCCATCTTTATTACAGTTTGCATTTAGTCTCTTCCACGCCATCAAGCTATTTTCTAGCACCGTTGTCTTTTATACATACCACTTGTATTTCACCATCTCTTCACCAAACTAGTGCACTTATACACCTGACAAGTGTATTGGGTGTGTTGGGGACACCAGAGACTTCTTGTATCTTGATTGCAGGGTTCCTTGAGAGGGATACATTTCACCACTTCCTCCCTGAGTTCGATAAACCTTGGGTGATCCACTTAAGGGAAACTTGCTGCTGTTCTACAAACCTCTGCACTTGGAGGCCTAACAACTGTCTACCAGAATAGAAGTGCGTAGACATCAAGCTATTTTCTAGCATCGTTGCCGGGCAGGTAAGGTAAAAGGTACTCACATCCTCTAGCTATTAAGCTATCTTCTAGCACTATTGCTGGTGTATGAGTGCTCGAAGTTATTTCCTTTAGATTTTGAATCATATCTTTTTGTTTCTTATTTTTATTTTCACTAGTTAGGCTTAATGGAAATCAACAACAAAATTAGAGAGCTTTATAGTATTTATTTTGAGTTAGGACATGAAGTGTTTGAAGAGAAAATTAAAAAACCTATGGAACTTTATTTTCATTCTAATAGCAATGTTATTAGTATGAATTCTTTGAACAACTTTATTGCTAATGGTATGGAAAAGTATAAGCTTGGGGAAGCTAGTTTTTATGAAAATGATATTTTTAGTCCCCCAAGCACGGAGGAGAAAATTTACTTTGATGATACTATGCCTCCAATATATGATGATAAGAATAATGAATACGATATTTTCAGTCCACCTACTATTGAGGAGAAAATTAATTATGATTATAATATGCCTCCTATATTTGATGATTATGGTGATGAGATAATAATGATAGCTATTTTCTTGAATTTGCTCCCACTACGATTAATAAGAATGACTATGCTTATAGGGAGAGTAATAATTATTTTATGCATGTGGCTCATGATAAGAATGTTTTATGTGATAGTTATATTGTTAATTTTATTCATGATGCTACTGAAAGTTATTATGAGAGAGAGGGAAACATGGTTTTATGCATCTCAATAATATTAAGTTTCCCTCTTTATGTTGAAAGTCTTGAATTTGCACTTGTTTTGCTTTCCTATGCTTGTTGCTTTGTGCTTTCATGACTTGTTTCTTTACAAGATTCCTATGAATAGGAAGTGGGTTAGACTCAAATGTGTTGTATATTTGCTTCTTGATGCTCTCTTTTACTTCAATTCATATTTCTTATGTGAGCATCTTCTCAAACTATCATGCTAACTTAAAGGCGTTAAAGAAAAGTACTTATTGGGAGATAACTCAAAAGTTTTAGTTGAGTCTTGGAAGTTATTACCTCTGTAATAACCGCTCCTTATCATGTTTTTGTGGTTTTTCTGCCAAGAGTAACCTCTAATGAGAAAGAAGTAAGATATGGGGAAGTTGTTGTCCCGAAACAGATTTTTGTGCTTCGCTGTAAAAAAATTTGATAAATCTCTGACGCCGATTTAAGCTGGAATTTTTTGTGCTTCTGCCCCAGGTTGTTATCCAACTTTCGTTAGTTCAACACTTTTCGATTTGAGCAACAGAAGTTCTTCGAAAAAATTGGTTTTTACGTGCTGGTGTGTTTTGACAGATTTCTGCCATTATTTGCATTTGCTTGTTGTTGATTCCTTTTTGGGTTCTTTTTGGGGAATTGAGATTTTTGAGGGAAGTGCTATAGTAGCTTGTGTTTTAATGAATGCTTTACTTGTGTTGAAACTGAACCTAAAGACTTATTATCTTGAGTGCACTAACGTTGGTAATGAAGATTGTGTGAAGTTTTGTATGAAGGAAATTTTTAGGTGGAGGGAAAGAATGATGTAATGAGATTAAGAATGGACAAAAGCTCAAGCTTGGGGATGCCACCCCATGTCACCCCAATAAATATACAAGAGGTAAAAGTGTCAAAGCTTGGGGATGCCCAAGGCATCCCCTTCTTCATCAATAAAAATCTCAGGTCTTTCTAGACACTTCATTTTTATTGTTTCATATACTGTTGTGTTGTTCTTGGAGCCTCTTTGTTTTTGTTTTTAGTTTTATTTTGCTTAGTTTACTTGAATAAGTTTGTTGGTCCCAACACACTTCTTGTGGAGAGAGACACACCCCGTTATTCATTGCCTAGAACACTCTAGTTTTCATTTTTATTGTTTTGTGAGTGTTCTCTTTTGCTAGCACTTTGTTTAGCCTTAGTTTTCTTGTGCTTTCAGCTTAGAACTTTTTAGTTCTTCTTTTTTGGATTTGTGAGACAAGCTCACTGATCTTTATTTATTATTATCTTTGTGAGTTCTTTCAAATAGGTTGATTTGGATTGGGAAAGAGTAGGAAAGTCATGCTTAAGTGCTAAAAAGGAGCTTGTTTTTGACTGTGACTTAGACTTTGTCATGTCATGCTTGATATTGTTTTGGCTTTATGCTTAATGATTATTGCTGTAGCATGACATGTTATAAACAATTGAGATCTCTTAATGTTCCTTGAAAGAATCATGCATTGTTTTAGCATATTAAAGCATAGTATTGTGGTATTCTCCTTTGATGCTTTATTTGGGTTAACTTGGCGCATGCTCACACCATGTTATGACTATCCCAAGTCACCATAGCCTCGATAATCATTTAGTTTTCGACTTGTAATATCCCTTTAGGCTTTAATTAATAATGTTTTGTCGCTTTGCATGATTATGGCCATTATTGCTCTCTTAGTTGGTCGCTCTCAGTCTTTTGCTAGCCTCCATACCAAGTATGAGTTCCACTCATACATCCAACTCCAAATAAAACCAAGTTTTTCAAAAGAGTCCACCATAACTAACTATTAGCAATTGCTATTCCAAGTATATTCATGTTTTTATCTACCTTCTGAATTAAACTTGTTATGTGAAAATTAGTGATTAAAGCTCTCACGAACTTG
Organism: Avena eriantha; assembly: GCA_910589775.1. NCBI lineage: Eukaryota > Viridiplantae > Streptophyta > Magnoliopsida > Poales > Poaceae > Avena > Avena eriantha. The sequence goes on along the minus strand of OU342741.1, from coordinate 126,327,312 downwards.
ATGGCACACTTTACTTTCTTGCACTTAATAATCTTGAACCATTGCATCCATTGTGTCATCTATGTTGTATATGCTTGCACTTATACGTTGGGAACTAGTAGAACCATGCTGTCATGGGGAACGATTTCAACATTGCACTTGTACATTGTACCCAGTTGATATCATGCTCTTTCGTTTATGGATGTCATCGGTGTGAAATGAAAGGGGAGCTTGTAAGTCCATGGAGTTAAGTATGTGTGTTAGAGAAATGCCTGGGCAGCTGGTCTAATCCATCCCTAATCATGGTGGAAACCTACAGCGTAACCATAATGAGCAATCTATGAAGCATTCTTCTTATAAAAAGAGATAGAGATTGAGAAAAAGAAAAAGGAAAAAAGATGAGAAAAGAGGAAAGAGTGAAAAAGCACATTTTCCCATGGTAAATAAGAAGATTACTGAGATGCTTCTTGTCTGCTTGCCTTGTCATTTTGATATGGGTATTCTTCCATATCATCAGGAAAGGGGTACCCCATTGGTGGTTCTCTATGATACACATGTACTTACTATGACAAGAACTTACCGGTAACTAAACTTGAGTAGCATGAGGAGCGGCCCTCGTATTCAAGGGACATGAGATTTCCAACTTATACTTTGTCAAGCATATACTCCATAGTTTGTTCACTTTAACCTTAATCACTTCAAGATTCTTATGATAGGGGCAATGAGAGCTGAAAGCTAATAAGTACCATAATTTTTGGAAGGTCTTTATGAAACTTGAATCCCTGCTTCCTTCTATGAAGGCCTTTCTTTTACTTTTATGTTGAGTCCCCATCTTCTATCTTTATGCACCTATTGAGAGAGCATAGTGGCCATTCTTAGTTTAATGTGCATTGTCCCAAGACTTGTCGATTGATGCATAACTATTATATTGCTTGTTCTTGAACTATTTGTATCTAGTCACCCTTATAAACTTTGAAGGTGTCCTATGCAATTATGATTTGCTAGATTATGAGGGACAAGCTGAATACCATTCTCATTATGCTTTCGTTATGTGAAACAAACAAACGTCTTGCAAAGCATTGTTATTCATGAATCTTTTGTTTGTGCCTTTTCATGCTACAGCATAGTTGCTATGTCTTATTGTTAGAACTATATCTTTCATGCTTTGTTAAAGTTTATGATCCCAGCTATCAATGTTTTACAAATACTTTGATCAAGTTTATGATGGTGCATGTCACCTCAAAAATTATTCTTTTCTTTTTATCACTTACCTACTCGAGGACGAGCAGGAGTTAAGCTTGGGGATGTTGATACGTTGCTAACGTATCTATAATTTTTGATGTTCCATGCTTGTTTTATATCTAATTTCTTATGTTTTGTCCACACTTTGGAGTACTCTTACACATTTTCTAGAACTAACCTATTAACAAGATGCCACAGTGCCAGTTGCCTGTTTTCTTCTGTTTTTGGTTCCAGAAAAGTCAAAAATGAATATTCTCGGAATTGGACCGGACAAAACCCAAAGTCAATATTTTACCAGAAGACACAAGGAGTCCGAAGGAGAGACGAAGGGGGGCCATAGGGCGGCCACACCCCCTTGGCGTGGGCAACCCTAGGTCGCGCCAGGGCATGGTGTGGGCCTCCTAGCCATCCACGGACCTTGCCCTTTCGTCTATAAGAAGCCTCCTATGAGAAAACCCTAAATCAGGAGCCTCGAGCCATGAAAAGTTCCGCAGCGCCGCCGCCACCGAAGGGGAGATTCAGGGGACAGAAAGTCTCTGTTCATGCACCCTGCCGGGACGGGGAAGTGCCCCTAGAGCCGTCTCCATCGATCTCCACCACCACCTCCATCGCCGTTGCTGATTCCCATGATGAGGAGGGTGTAGTTCTTCCTCGAGGGCTTAGGGCTCTGTCGGTAGCTATGTGTTCATCTCTCTCTATGCGTGATCATATTGTGATCATGATATTTGTAATCAAGTAGATCTACCTTGCTACTCAAGTGCTTTAATAGATCTCTGCTCTCCCCACGTGTGTGAAAGTGACATCGTGTACACCATGGTGGCACTAAGGCTAGAGATTACAAATACTTGTTATGAGTTATATTTAGAGTTGGATGTTTCTATGAAATTGTGTTGTTTGTTGGAACCATCTAACGCTCAAGGTGACAGTGTGGGGTTATCTAGATGGGAAAAGCGAACTTTGAGGTGTGCTGTTATAGCCCTACCATGGATTAGAGTGTCCAACTTGAGAGTAATTTAGAGTAGTATCATGAAGAGAAGATATTTATATAAGAGTGTTCACTAGCGAATGTATGATCCCTAGGCCTTGTTTCTAAACATTGAAACACCGTTTGCAACTAGATCTGTTACATGTTTGCTTGCTGCCATCTTTATTTTAGTTTGCCTTTAGTCTCTTCCACGCCATCAAACTATATCTTTGCTGAACTAGTGCACCTATACACCTAACAAGTGTATTGGGTATGTTGGGGACACAAGAGACTTCTTGTATCTTGATTGCAGGGTTGCTTGAGAGGGATACCTTTGACCACTTCCTCCCTGAGTTCGATAAACCTTGGGTGATACACTTAAGGGAAACTTGTTGCTGTTCTACAAACCTCTGCACTTGGAGGCCCAACAACTGTCTATAAGAATAGAAGTGCGTAGACATCAAGCTATTTTGTGGCGCCGTTATCGGGAGGGGGGGGTAAGGTAAAAGGTACTCACATCCTCTGGCTACTAAGCTATCTTCTAGCACTGTTGCTGGTGTGTGAGTGCTCAAAGTTATTTCCTTTAGATTCTGCAATTATATATTTTTGTATCTTGTTTTTGTTTTCACTAGTTAGGCTTAATGGAAAACAACAACAAAATTAGAGAGCTTTATAGTGTTTATCTTGAGTTAGGAAAAATCATAACTAATTCATTTTAAGTCAGGAAAATATGTATAATATATCAAAATGTTCATAAAAATGAGATCTACACAATAGACTCATAATCATGCATTGTTTAACAATTTCAATTGCAAGTTTAATTAGAAGAATCAATTGAACCCCGTAGGTGATTCTGAGGTTCCTCCTATTTTAGGGTTTGTACCCCTCGGACCCCACTTAAAATTGCTAAGCATGATTTAGGGTGACATTCCAATACAATTTAAGTTTTCATATCATCATCCTTTCTTGAGAATTGCATCGATGCCATGTGTTGATTGTTGCTTTCATAAGTTTCTTCAGGGATGGAGTGGGTGAACCAGGTAACAATTGCACCACCTATATTGTTCTTGTACATCGCCCCAGGTTCACTAACTCATCCCAGAAAAAATCTGACACCAATGTGTCTTCGTCTCTTTTGGGACAAATTTGAATCATTGGCCACAATAAGAAATTGAAATGTAATCGTACAAAACAATATTCAGGGATATACATAGTCAGGTACAAAAACAAGCCTAAATATTGTAATTATAAATAAAAAACCAAACAATTAATCTTCAGGTACATGTTAAAAATACTTATGATCAAAACCATTCATATACATATGCATCATACGAATCATTAAAAGATCAGAAACAATTCAAGGATCATATATGTAGTTCCATATGAGAATATATCTAGGGCCTCATAATTTGTTTCAGAGATGGACTTGGCGGACCAAAGTACCAACAGCACAACCTATATTGTTTGTGTGCATTGCTGCCTTAGGTTCACCAACCCATCCCTAAAACACGACACCATCATATGTCTCTCCCCTTAAACTCTTTTGGGGCAAATTTCAATCATCGGCCTCGGTGAGAAACTGAAATGTAATTCTTATACACTATGAATGCATGGAATAGATAACTCAAATATCATAGTTCTATGATTGTAGAATAAATATTGCGTCCTAATAAGTTTCTTCAGGGATGGCGTCAGTGAACCAAGTAACAATTGCACAACTTATATTGTTCTTGTACATCGCCCCAGGTTCACTAACTCATCCCTGAAAAAATCTGACACCAATGTGTCTGCCTCTCTTTTGGGACAAATTTGAATCATTGGCCACAATAAGAAATTGAAATGTAATCGTGCAAAACAATATTCAGGGATATACATAGTCAGGTACAAAAACAAGCCTAAATATTGTAATTATAAGTAAAAAAACCAAATAATTAATCTTCAGGTACATGTTAAAAATACTTATGATCAAAATCATTCATATACATATGCATCATACCAATCATTAAAAGATCATAAACAATTCAAGGATCATATATGTAGTTCCATATGAGAATATATCTAGGGCCTCATAATTTGTTTCAGAGATGGACTTGGCGGACCAAAGTACCAACAGCACAACCTATATTGTTTGTGTGCATTGCTGCCTCAGGTTCACCAACCCATCCCTAAAACACGACACCATCATATGTCTCTCCCCTTAAACTCTTTTGGGGCAAATTTCAATCATTAGCCTCGGTGAGAAACTGAAATGTAATTCTTATACACTATGAATGCATGGAATAGATAATTCAAAGATCGTAGTTCTATGATTGTAGAATAAAGATTGCGTCCTCATAAGTTTCTTCAGGGATGGCGTCAGTGAACCAAGTAACAATTGAACAACCTATATTGTTCTTGTACATCGCCCCAGGTTCACTAACTCATCCCTGAAAAAATCTGACACCAATGTGTCTGCCTCTCTTTTGGGACAAATTTGAATCATTAGCCACAATAAGAAATTGAAATGTAATCGTACAAAACAATATTCAGGGATATACATAGTCAGGTACAAAAACAAGCCTAAATATTGTAATTATAAGTAAAAAACCAAATAATTAATCTTCAGGTACATGTTAAAAGTACTTATGATCAAAATCATTCATATACATATGCATCATACCAATCATTAAAAGATCATAAACAATTCAAGGATCATATATGTAGTTCCATATGAGAATATATCTAGGGCCTCATAATTTGTTTCAAAGATGGACTTGGCGGACCAAAGTACCAACAACACAACCTATATTGTTTGTGTGCATTGCTGCCTCAGGTTCACCAACCCATCCCTAAAACACGACACCATCATATGTCTCTCCCCTTAAACTCTTTTGGGGCAAATTTCAATCATCGGCCTCGGTGAGAAACTGAAATGTAATTCTTATACACTATGAATGCATGGAATAGATAATTCAAAGAACGTAGTTCTATGATTGTAGAATAAAGATTGCGTCCTCATAAGTTTCTTCAGGGATGGCGTCAGTGAACCAAGTAACAATTGAACAACCTATATTGTTCTTGTACATCACCCCAGGTTCGCTAACTCATCCCTGAAAAAATCTGACACCAATGTGTCTGCCTCTCTTTTGGGACAAATTTGAATCATTGGCCACAATAAGAAATTGAAATGTAATCGCACAAAACAATATTCAGGGATATACATATGCATCATACGACGCATTCATAGATCAGAAACAATACAAAGGTTATATATATAGGTTCCATATGAGAAAAAAATTAGGGCCTCATTTTCTTCAAAGAAGGAGTCGGAGAACCAAAATACCAACAACATAACCTATATTGTTTATGTTCATTGCTGCCTCAGGTTCACTAAGCATCCCAAAGAAAACGACACCATCAGATGCCCTTGCACTATTTTGGGGCAAAATTGAAACATTGGGCTCAGTAAGGAATAGAAATGTAATGTTATAGCCATGTTGTGTATCGAAATCAATACTCAACTAGCAAACTCAACTAGATGGCAGATGAGCAGATTGGGGTTTTGTGACTAGACGGATTGGGGTTTTGTGACCAGATGGCAGATGCATCAATCGACCGATCGAACCATATATAAAATACCCTACTTCAAGAGAAAAAGAATCGGTACACGATTGAGCAAATCCTATGTATGAACAGTGAAATATGCGGCTACGACTAGAGAAGCTAGCAATGTAGTAACTCGAACTCCTCATCAGGGACCTCCTCCTCGAACTCGTCATTCTCCATGATTGCGTCGAAGATTTCTTGGACAGCGATGGGGTCGTTGATGTAGAGCACCGGATTGCCTCCACCTACCGCCTGCCCCCCATCCAGATCTGCCAAGCACCACGACATTGTTGGCCACGACATTGTCGGCCACCTGCTACTCGGCAGCGACAGCTACTGGCTGGACGGTGAGCTCGAACCCGCGACGGCGCGGCGACGAGAGGCGTTCGTGCCCGGAGAAGACATCTCCGCCTGCTTGGCAACGACCGACCCTTCTGCTGCGCCTTCAACTGGCTTCAGTTCTGGCTCGTCTCCACGTGTACGCTTCATGGCGCACCTATGGAAGGAGGTAGTGCAAGCGAGGGAGCTTCGGCGCGCGCGGTAGGTGCAGATTGGGGTCTTGGGACTAGACAGACTGGGGGAAAATGACACGAGCACATGGAAGAAGAAGGTCGAGCGGGTTTATAAACACCGGACCGTTCATAGTCCTCGAGTGAACATGTGTGGTGGGCGGGGGGCGAGGGGCTACCAAGATCTCCACCTTTTTTTGGGTTCCCTTTTTTTTGAAACAGCCACGATCTCCACTTTAGAGCTGCATTGAAAACACACTCATGGCAGACCTCGATTCCACTACATGCAAGTGGCACGGAACCAATTTCTAGCAACGTTAGATCTACTCGAGGTGGGGCCCTTGACTCATGGAAGTTACTAGCGGTAGGGCCCAGTTGGAAGTGAGATTGAGAGGGCTGCGTAAAAATGGGATATGTCTTATTAAAATCAAGTGGCAATAAATTACAGCGTCCCGTCGACAACCGTGCACTCGATGACCCCATTGCCTTGTGCATGTGTTGTACTAGCAGTAGTAGCCTTTGCAGACTAGATTAAACATGACATGACCACTCGGCGACTTTTTACATGGACGGCATCGTGTTCCTTCTTGTAGAGGGAGACGTGAAGATGGTAGCTCGTTAACTGGCAGTTTGAAAGAGTACCCTTTTCCTCTCTCGCTAAATAGATATGTTTCATTTTGCCCAAATTGGTAGCAAATCTAGAGAAGATTCTCTCTTCAATAATTCATTCCCTTTTGGACCTCTTTTTGCCTCCGATCAGGTAGCAAATCTAGAGCAGCAAATCACACCAGGCAGAATACATTCATTCTGAAAACAAAACAAATGTAGATATAGCTATGCGTAGCTAAATAGGATATAGCGATAGAAAGTAGGTTGCTTAACGAGGTTCGATGCATTCATCCAGAAATAGAATGCAAGCAAAATATAGAAAATCAAAAGAAGCTGCTTAGCAGCAGCAGCAGCCGCAGCAGCAAATACATTTAAGGACACATCCAGCCCCTCCTTCATGCGCCCGCGCCTCCGCCTCCTTCCTCCGGTGCTTCCTCTACTTCTTGTTGCACAGTCCCTTGATCTTGGGGGCCTTGGTCTTGATTGGAGGCATGCGACCCTCTTTGATGGCCACCCGTTGGAGGTTTCGGAGGTGAATGCCGAGTGCCCGGTGTTCAACGATGTAGGCGTTGATGTTCACGGTCTCACACTCGCTGCCTTTGTGGATGCCGGAGCCCGGGGCCTCTTAATGCTTCAGTAAGGAGTTAAAGTCGGTGTCGGCGAGAGTCACCCAGCAGAAGGCGATCCCCTAGCAGAAGGGGTAGCGCCAGGGGTCACCCCTGAAGAAGGCATCGTACTGGCCGGCCCGTAGCCTCCTCAGCACCTGACGAGTCTTGGTGTGCATGGACTCGTCATCGCTGCAGACATCGCTGCCGGAAACCTATTGGAAGAAAAGGAAAATGGGGGAGTAGATGATGTAAGAAGATTGAGCAATTGAAATTCGAACAAGCGAATCCTAATAAAACAAGATCTAGCATCCAACGATGTGAATGGTAGAAGAACCAGGGGAGGGGAGCAATCCCTAGTTACCTCCGACCATGGGTCGTCGATGCTGGTGTCGTAGGGGTTCAACGGAGCGATGTACTTATCTGGATTGTAGGTTCCCATGAAGTGCTTGATCTGCTTGTGACCGGCGGGGGCCTCCTCACCGGCGGGGGGCTCCTGTTCGGTGGATCCGTCGATAGCGGGGAGGGGGTCCTGGACAGGAACGGCGGCTTCCATCGATGCCTCGACTGGGGCTAGGACGGGAGCGGCGGCTGCTTTCAACACATCGAGGGGGACCGGCGAGGAGACGGGGGCCTCGTCGGTGGCTACGTCGATAGCGGGGACGGGGGCCTGGACGGGAATGGCGGCTGCCATCGATGGCTCGACTAGGGCCTGGACAGGGACGGTGGCTGCTTTCAACGCATCAAGGGGGGCCGGCGAGGAGACGAGGGCCTCCTCGCCGGCAGCCTCGGAGGCGACGATGGCCACCGTATCCTCCTCCGCCATCGCCGGCACGGATGAGGTGTTCTCGGAAGTTTGCAAATGCTAGTGGGACAGTGGAGAGGGTTGCATGGGGAGAGTGAGCGAGAGTGAGAGTGGGTGTGCGGAGAGGGGCTCTATAGTTAAGGTGGATGGAAGCAAGGTACGTTTCGTTGCACCACCGGGCAACGTGCCGTGCAGTCTACTTCACCATGCACCGCGACACGCGCACGGTATGTCATTTTTTTCCCGGGCCATGCAAGGCAGTTCTGTATTGAGCCGCATGCAAAGGGCAAATACACAATTTCTATGTACGAAGTTTGACATGGCCTAAAATTGGCGATAGTCAAAAGTGGAAATGTAGAGGGGAAGGTAGGTGGTTGTACGGTGAGATTTGTGGGGTTGTTCTAGATCGGGTAGAGCGATGTGTTGATGACTGCGAATGACTTGATGAAGGCAGAGACGTTAGGTCTCATCGAGCTCAGCTCTTCTGCCATCGACGACCGTGCACTCGAGTCTTATTAAAATGGGATATGTCTTATTAAAATCAAGTGGCAATAAATTGCAGCTGTCCATCGACGACCGTGCACTCGATGACGCATGTGTTGTGGCGTAGTAGTAGAAGTAGTAGGATTTTCATACTTGATTAAACATGACATGACCGCTCGACGACTTTTTCCATGGACGTCATCGTGTTCCTTCTTGTAGAAGTTTCGCTGAGGGAGACGTCTGTGTTGTCTCATGTTGTACTGTGAAGGGCACGACGTGTGCAACGATCATTGTTGGATCGCACAGAATCAACGGTTGGTGCGCACGATCCGCGTGACAACTGTGACAACCAATCAGGGAGTAGCAGACAGAGTGAGCACAGGTTTGGGCTTCTACGAAAGATAGAGAGAGGGGGGCAAAACTGAGTAGTATCAAAAAACCAAGGGCAAAACTGAGTAGTATACAAATTGAAAGTGAGTGTCTTGTACAATGAAATACATCGTGGCATACATCAAATTATGCCAAGATAGATCCACTAGAGTTCATTGGATGGGTGTTCTTCTCATAAACCACATGGATCAACTAGAGTTCATTTCATGTGTGTTATTGTCATAAACCACATGGATCCACCGGTGTCATTGCATGTGTGTTCTTTTCAAAAACCACATGTTGATCCACCAATGTCATTGCATGTGGTCATTGCATGTGTGTTCTTCTAAACAAACCACACATGGATCCACCAATATCATTGCATGTCTTTATTTTCATGAACCACACCTAGTGTCATCGCATGTCTGTTCTTCTCACAAACCACATAAGGATCCACCAGTGTCATTGGATGTCTGTTCTTTTCATGAACCACACCCAGTGTCATTGGATGTGTGTTCTTCTCACAAACCACACATGGATCCACCAGTCTCATTGCATGTCTGTTCTTTTCATGAACCACACATGGATCCACCCAGTGTGATCGCACGTGTGTTCTTCTCACAAACCACATAAGGATGCACCAGTGTCATTGGATGTGTGTTCTTCTCATGAACCACACCCAGTGTCATTGGATGTGTGTTCTTCTCACAAACCACACATGGATCCACCAGTGTCATTATATGTATGTTCTTTTCATGAACCACACCCAGTGTCATTGGATGTGTGATATTCTCACAAACCATACATGGATCCACCAGTGTCATTGCATGTCTGTTCTTTTCATGAACCACACATGGATCCACCTAGTGTGATTGCATGTCTGTTATTTTCACAAACCACATATGGATCCACCAGTGTCATTGCATGTCTGTTCTTTTCATGAACCACACCCAGTGTCATTGCATGGTTATTCTTCTCACAAACCACATAGGGATACACCAGTGTCATTGCATGTTTGTTCTTCTCATGAACCACAGATAGAGTCATTGCATGTCTATTCTTCTCACAAACCACATAAGGATCCACCAGTGTCATTGGATGTGTGTTGTTTTCATGAACCACACCCAGTGTCATTGGATGTGTATTCTTCTCACAAACAACACATGGATCCACCAGTGTCATTGCATGTGTGTTCTTTTCATGAACCATAGCTAGAGTCATTGCATGTCTATTCTTCTCACAAACCACATATGGATCCACCAGTGTCATTGCATGTGTGTTCTTCTCATGAACCGCAGCTAGAGCCATTGAATGTCTGTTCTTCTCACAAACCACATAAGGATCCACCAGTGTCATTGGATGTGTGTTCTTTTCATGAACCACACCCAGTGTCATTGGATGTGTGTTCTTCTCACAAATCACACATGGATCCACCAGTCTCATTGCATGTCTGTTCTTTTCATGAACCACACATGGATCCACCCAGTGTGATCGCACGTGTGTTCTTCTCACAAACCACATAAGGATGCACCAGTCTCATTGGATGTGTGTTCTTCTCATGAACCACACCCAGTGTCATTGGATGTGTGTTCTTCTCACAAACCACACATGGATCCACCAGTGTCATTATATGTATGTTCTTTTCATGAACCACACCCAGTGTCATTGGATGTGTGATATTCTCACAAACCACACATGGATCCACCAGTGTCATTGCATGTCTGTTCTTTTCATGAACCACACATGGATCCACCTAGTGTGATTGCATGTCTGTTCTTTTCACAAACCACATATGGATCCACCAGTGTCATTGCATGTCTGTTCTTTTCATGAACCACACCCAGTGTCATTGCATGGTTATTCTTCTCACAAACCACATAGGGATACACCAGTGTCATTGCATGTTTGTTCTTCTCATGAACCACAGATAGAGTCATTGCATGTCTATTCTTCTCACAAACCACATAAGGATCCACCAGTGTCATTGGATGTGTGTTGTTTTCATGAACCACACCCAGTGTCATTGGATGTGTGTTCTTATCACAAACAACACATGGATCCACTAGTGTCATTGCATGTGTGTTCTTTTCATGAACCATAGCTAGAGTCATTGCATGTCTATTCTTCTCACAAACCACATATGGATCCACCGGTGTCATTGCATGTGTGTTCTTCTCATGAACCGCAGCTAGAGCCATTGAATGTATGTTCTTCTCACAAACCACATAAGGATCCACCAATGTCATTGGATGTGTTTTTTTAAATGAACCACAGCTAGAGTCATTGGATGTGTGTTCTTCTCACAAACCACACATGAATCCACCAGTGTCATTGCATGTATGTTCTTATGATGAACCACACATGGATCCACTTAGTGTGATTGCATGCCAATTCTTCTCACCAACCACATAAGGATCCACCAGTGTCATTGCATGTCCGTTCTTTTCATGAACCACACCTAGTGTCATTGCATGTTTGTTCCACTAAATAAACCACACATGGATCCACCAGTGTCATTGCATGTGTGTTCTTCCTAAACAAACCACACATGGATCCACCAGTATCATTGCATGTCTGTTCTTTTCATGAACCACACCCAGTGTCATTGCATGTCTGTTCTTCTCACAGACCACATAGGGATACACCAGTGTCATTGCATGTCTGTTCTTCTCATGAACCACATCTAGAGTCATCGCATGTGTGTTCTTCTCAGAATCCACATAAGGATACACCAGTGTAATTGCATGTATGTTCTTCTCATGAACCACATCTAGAGTCATTGCATGTCTATTCTTCTCACAAACCACACAAGGATCCACCAGTGTCATTGGATGTGTGTTCTTTTCATGAACCACACACAGTGTCATTGGATATCTATTCTTTTCATAAACCACATAAGGATCCACCAGTGTCATTGGATGTGTGTTCTTTTCATGAACCACACCCAGTGTCATTGGATGTGTGTTCTTCTCACAAACCACACATGGATCCACCAGTGTCATTGGATGCCTATTATTTTCATGAACCACATCTAGAGTCATTGCATGTGTGTTCTTCTCACAAACCACATAAGGATACACCAGTGTCATTGCATGTGTTTTCTTCTCATCAACCACTGACAGAGTCATTGCATGTTTGTTCTTCTCACAAACCACATATGGATCCACCAGTGTCATTGGATGTGTGTTCTTTTCATGAATGTTGGGGGGATACCCTCGGGTAGGGTCCCGCCGGGGTATAAAGGCCTAGTTAGCCGAGGTATGGCAAGGTCAAAGCGAGTGTTGGCCGAGTCACCTCAAGGCAGGCCGGATCACGGAGTAACCCGGACCAGGGACATCCACCTAACTAGGTCTCAACCGACTTACACCGTATGTCAGTAAAATGTATCTAACTTGTATGTAGGAACAGGTGTGGCCGGATCAACTATGTGGGGTCCGGGTTATATCAAGCTTGTAAGAGAAGGAAGGTATCTCGCTGGTCAAAGGTGACCACTGTACGCAGAGCGTGAGCGAAGCGGACAGAGGAAGGACCATCGAGGCATGGCCAACAAAGGTGACGAAGCCTATGTCGGATGACGCAGGTGCTGCAGAGGCTCACGTAGCCTCTGCATGGATGACGCGGGGGAAAAGAAACCCGGTCGGCTTACTATTTTGGGAGGAGGCATATGCCTCCACGTATGCCCTAAGTGGAGATCTAGCCACCCCTATATAAGAAGGGCTAGGACCTCTGTAGAAAGGGTTGGTCTTGACTGGGTTGGGCTCTAGGGTGCGGTGATTGACTAGTTAGTTCCTGAGGGCAAGCTAGTGGTAAGAGTAAGAGAGTCCCTTCTTCCTCCTCTCTCCAATATAGCTCTAGGAGCACTTGTAATCTGCGAAAGTGAATCAAATACAAAGCTTTCGTGTGTGGAATCACCACACTATCCCTCCCTGGATTCCCCTAGTGCATTTAGTCCCCACCTTTAGCCTATCCATGGCATCTGCGTGACACCACCACGACAGTTGGCGCCCACCATGGGGCTAGCAGCGCTAGCAGGGGTGAATATCCGGACGAGAAACCTCATCGGCACCGGCGAACGCATCGTCTCCGACCTCGTTCAGCGCTTTGGAGCGCTGGACTTTGTCAGCGACAACGCTGGCTGCTTCAGCACGCGTCCTCTTCCGCGCAACAGCCTCTTCGTCAAGCTCGGCGCGCACAAGATCTACGTTGCTGTTGATGTGTCATGCGCTCATCCGTGGCACGTCGTCAAAGGAGGCAAGCCACCCCTTAGCATGGTTCATGGGGCACGCATCACTCGCTCCCCGGACCGTGCAGAGGTGATGATGACTGCGCCAGGTGTGGGCGCAAGCAAGGATCCTGCACCAGATCCGGAGGTAACGCCCAAGGCACAGAGGAAAAGGAGAGGACCTCCACTAGAGAGGCCTGAGAATGTGCTGCAGCAGGCAATGGATAGCTTGGCAAACCCAGTAGCAGCAGCAGTAGATCCGGCTCAGGCACAGGCCGAGCTAGAGGAAACTAGGCAGAAAATACTGGAGGGTGCAAAATAGATAGCCACGGCTCAGCAGTCATTGAACATGACACTGCGTGAGTATGGTAAGGCAAATAAGGTTGATGCTGTAAAAGTGAAAGGGAGAAATCTCATGAGTGAGATGAATAGAGAGGGTGCTACTAGGATTGAGGAATCAGAGAACTGTTTATCCGTGGGGCTGCCGAGGTATAGTACCCCGGTAAAGAACCTCAGGGCAGCGGATGCAGCTGCGTCCGAATTAGAGGGTTTGATGGGTGAAGCCCGTCAAAGATAGCAGGAAAGAGTCAATGAGTTGGTTCAGATCGCGAACAGGAAAAACAAGAGTTTCTCAGGGCTAACCTGGAGAGAGCTGGGGCCTCCAAGATCGTTCATTCGGCGGTGGGTAACCCGAAAAAATCCGCTAGAGCCGCATCGTCTCCTCATGGTGGTCCTAGGAGAGAAGAGGTAGTAACTTCGGCCGGGAGGAATAAACAGATAGTCCCATATGACCGGCAAGGGCAGGGAAAGAAAAACAAGTGCAAAGAAATGAAGATCGAAGGAGTGTGAGCCAAGGTGAAGCTGGCCGAGGTAACAGCGACCAAGGCAATGCCGGTCAAGGGAATGCTGTAAACGGCAATGCTGGACAGCGTAATTCGGTAGTTGCAGGTCAACCGCAGCAGCAGAATATACCATAGCAAGAGCGCAGCGCTAGCCAAGGTATGCAATAGAGAGCGGCTCCATAGGAGCAAGATAGATACAATGATGGAGATTCGGAGATGGTGAACGCTGGCTATCCCAGACCGGACTATCACGTGATAGGGTCAAGATTGGGAGGCAGAAACTTGATGCCTGATGACGCCAGGTTAAAACTGGATCGGCTGTATAGGTCGGAGCAAATTGAGTGTCAAGGTCCTCCGGGTCCAGCTTGTTTTGGGCCCCGGATCATGAAGGAACCTCGGGTACCTAACTTCCAGTTACCTAGAGGCACAAAGACGTATGAAGGCAGCACTAAGACGGAGGATTGGTTGATTAACTATGCAACTGCGGTCAAAATTGCTACAAGCAACTTGAGGTGGGCAGTGAGATATGTACCCCAGATGTTGGAGGGGCCAGCAAGGATATGGCTAAACAATTTTCCACCCGGAAGTATTAACTATTTGATCGATTTTGAGGAGATGTTTGTTAGCAATTTCTCAAGAACGTATCAGAGGCCCAACAGGCCATAAACCCTAGCAATGTGCAGGCAGAGACCAAATGAAACAGACCGGGAGTTCTTAACCCGTTGGTGCATTGTGCGAAACTCGTGTGAGGATGTGATTGAGTCACAGGCCATAGCCTGGTTTGCGCAATGATGCAGATATGCAAGCATGCTATGGCAAAGGTTGCAAAGGGATATGCCAACCACCTTGGCAGAAACGATCCGGATTGCTGATTCACATGCTTTGGGTGATCCGACGCAACCTAGGCTCACCTCAAACGAGTCAAGTGAGGAGTATTGTCAGCGAGATGGGGCCGGGTCGTCCCGAAGAAATGATTACC
The DNA here is from genome assembly GCA_910589775.1 of Avena eriantha. Classification (NCBI taxonomy): domain Eukaryota; kingdom Viridiplantae; phylum Streptophyta; class Magnoliopsida; order Poales; family Poaceae; genus Avena; species Avena eriantha. Next base: position 126,312,119 of record OU342741.1, on the reverse strand, counting down.
GAGGTAAAAGAAGGGATGACAGACCGGATTATCGCTAGAGTTCACAACAAGTTGCAGCTGCGAATCAGGACCAACCCGGAGCAGGAAGCAGTCAACGTCGGAAAACTAGAGGACAGCAATGAACGCCAAGGAATGATGGGAAGAAAACTTGGACGCCAGAGCAGAAAAAATAGTGGCAAGAGAAGAAGGACCGTCCGAGGTACACCTATGAGGCAATGCTAGATCAGCCGTGTAAGTTTCACACGCCTAATCCGAGTAACCCAGCGGGTCACACAACCGGACAGTGTGAGTGGATGCGAAAGATAGAACAAAGTGGCTCGGGGAATGCTCAGGCACCTCGGAATGATCAACCTCGGCAGGAGTTACCCGGCAACAATTGCTCTCCGGAGTGAACACGCAACAGTTAATGTTGCCTCCCCCTCCGCTGAGGTATGACAACCATGAGAGAAGGGATGCAGTGCATCAGGTGGAGAACCAAGACCAACAGGATCAGAGGTACCCCGGAAACAAGGGGCGAAATGAGTATAGAGAGCACCATCAGAGTTAATGTGTGTTCACTATGGAAGAGACAGACAGAAAGAGCTTGAAGCGCAGATATATGGAGGTCAATGCAGTAATGCCGGCAGTGATGAGGTATATGCCTTGGTCAGACCAGGAAATTACCTGGAGCATCAAAGATCATCCCAAGCTTATACCAAGTCCTGGTTCGTACGCACTAGTGCTAGATCCGACATTCATTGGGCCTAACATCAACGTGAGATTCTCCAAGGTGCTGATTGATAATGGTAGTAGAATCAACATCATGTATGTGGACACGATGTGAAAATTGGGCATCTCGGAAAACATGCTCCAAGCTACAAGGACAACGTTCCATGGCATTGTGACAGGCATCTCTTGTGAGCCCATAGGCAAGGTCCGGGTTGACGTTTTGTTCGGCACAAGAGATAACTGCCGAACTGAGAATTTGGAGTTTGAAGTCGTGAACTTAGAAAGTGTGTATCATGCGTTACTCGGTAGACCGGCACTGAGCAAGTTTATGGCAAGCTGCCACATCAGTTATCTGAAGATGAAGTTGCCTGGGCCAAATGGTGTGATCACCATAGCCGGAGATTTCTGACGTTCCATTGAATGTGCATCAGCCGGGTCAAACCTAGCCGAGTCACTCGTCATTGTGCAAGAAAAGAGAAAGATCCAAGAAGTTGCAGCATTGTCTCAGTCCCCGCAGCAGTATATGTCGGCGTTGAGTAACCCGCATGGTAGTGTCTCATTCCAAGCGACAAAAGATACCAAGAACGTGCATGTTGATGATATGTTCCCTGAGCGCACCGTGACGATTGGTGTCTGGTTAAATGGCAAATAGGAAAGCGAGCTCGTCAACTTCCTCTGTGAGAATCGGGATATTTTTGCTTGGTCCACGCAGGACTTGCAAGGTGTTCCGAGGGAGTTGGCCGAGCACTCTTTGAATGTCAGACCCAGAGCAAAGCCGGTGAAGCAACCTCTCCGCCGCTTCGCCGAAGATAGGAGAAAGGTCATAGGAGATGAAATAGCTCGGTTGTTGGCTGCATTATTTATTATGGAAGTGCTTTACCCGGACTGGCTATCTAATCTAGTGCTGGTGGAGAAGAAGAAAGATGATCCGAACGTGGCAGTGGTTTGGCGTATGTGTATCGATTACACGAACCTGAATAAGGCGTGTCCAAAAGATCCATTCCCACTGCCAAGGATAGACCAAGTCATAGATTCCACTGTTGGGTGTGAGTTGTTGTCGTTCATTGATGCATATTCTGGTTTCCACCAGATACCTCTGAACCCAAATGATCAAATAAAGACTGCGTTTATCACCCCGTATGGGGCTTATTGCTATCGCACCATGCCTTTTGGTTTACGTAATGCAGCGGCAACATACCAGAGATGTATGCAAAAATGTTTGCATGACCAAATTGGTCAAAACATGCAGGTGTATGTGGATGATGTTGTGATAAAGACCAAGGAAAGAAAAACGCTCCTTGACGATATCAGGCAGACGTTCGCGAACCTAAGGAGGTTCCAGATGAAGCTTAACCCGGAAAAATGTACCTTCGGTGTCCCGGCTGGAAAATTACTCGGATTCCTCGTCTCCAGCCGGGGTATTGAGGTTAATCCAACTAAAATCTGGGCCATGGAGTGAATGGAGCTGCCGAAGTGTCTTAACGATGTCTAGAAGTTCACTGGTTGCCTGGCATCGTTGAGTCAGTTTGTATGTCGGTTGGGAGAAAAGGCACTGCCTCTCCATCAACTCATGAAAAAGTCGGATAAGTTCGTTTGGACACCGCAGGCCAATGAAGCCTTTATCCAACTAAAGAAGATGTTAGCCACTGCACCAGTGTTAGCCTCTCCACTATCAAAGGAGCCAATGTTGCTCTATATAGCCGCAACCAACCGAGTTGTAAGTGCAGTAATTGTGGTAGAGCGCGATGAAGAGGGTAAGTCAGTGCAAAGGCCAGTGTATTATCTGAGCGAGGTATTATCAGCCTCAAAGCAGAACTATCCTCATTATCAAAAAGTGGCGTATGGTGTGTATATGGTAGCTAAGAAGCTGAAGCACTATTTCGAGGAACGCCCAATCAAGGTAATATGTGAAGCTCCCATATCCGAGATAATGAGTAACAAGGATGCAAGTGGCAGGATTGCAAAATGGGCAATATGACAGAAGAGAAGCAATTAAATCTTAGGCTGTGGCGGACTTTTTTGTGGATTTGGCCGAGGTGCAATATGAGCCACCATTGCCAGATCCGAACTACTGGAGAATGCACTTTGACGGATCAAAAACAAAAACCGGGTTAGGTGCCAGAGTTGTGCTTACCTCGCCAAAGAAGGACCAGCTGAAATATGTGCTGCAGATCCACTTCACTTCATCAAACAATGTTGCAGAATACGAGGCACTTATACATGGGCTCAAAGTGGCAAAGGAGGTTGGAATACGTCGGATCTAATGCTTCGGCGACTCGGATCTCGTAGTCTAGCAGGTCTCTAGGCAATGGGATGCTTTGGACGCAAACATGTCATTATACAGATTTCATGTGAAGAAGATATCTGGTTACTTTGAGGGATGCGATTTTCACCATATACCTCGGGTGCAAAATGAGGCTGTCGATGTATTGTCAAAGCTCGGTTCAACCCGACAAGCAATTCCACTAGGCGTAGCATTGGAGCACCCCAGAAAACCATCCATCAGGCCATCCCTAGAGTCTGACTCAATTTTTATCCCGGCAAATCCGGCATCAGAGGTTGTGCCCATGGACATTGATGTAGGGAGTGGTTCGCGAAACCCGGGGACTGCCACGAGAAACCCGGGGATTGCACAGCGTGATCCGGTAGCAATTATGCTGGTGGATCTAATGGAAATTGATGAGGATGTGTTCCCAGTAAGAGTTGTGCCAGCTTGGGCATTGCCAATATTCCAATTCCTAAAGTATGGAACCTTACCCACTGAGGAGGTACTTTCCAGGCAAACTCAGAGGAGGGCAAAAGCATACAAGATCATCAATTCCGAACTATACAAAAGGAGTGTGACTAATGTTCTCCAGCGATGTGTTGACCCGGATGAAGGACTTGACATCCTCCGAGATATACATCAAGGGGAATGTGGGCATCATGCCTCATCCAGAGCCTTTGTAGCAAAAGCTTTCCGCCATGGGTTTTACTGGCCAAGTGCCTTAGAACAAGCAGAAGATCTGGAGAGAAAATGCAATGGCTGTCAGAGATATGCGACAAAAACACATATGCCAATGTCGGAGCTCAAGACCATACCAATTACATGGCCATTCGCCGTATGGTGCTTGGATATGGTTGGCCCGCTTAAACCAGCAAGAGGGAATATGACTCACATTTTGGTCATGGTGGATAAATTTACGAAGTGGATTGAAGTAAAGCCAGTAAGAAAATGTGATGGAGCCACTGCCGTAACTTTACTCAAAGACATCATCTTGAGATACGGTTATCCTCACAGTATCATAACAGATAATGGCACAAATTTTGCTGAGGGAGCATTTGCGCGTTTTTGCCGAGATAAGAAGATTCGGTTGGACGTTGCCTCGGTAGCCCACCCCGCATCGAACGGACAAGTGGAAAGATCCAACGGATTAGTATTATCCGGGATAAAACCCTGGCTCATTGAGCCGCTGCAAAGGTCAATGGGGTGCTGGATAGAAGAACTACCAGCGGTACTGTGGAGTTTAAGAACAACTCTGAATCGATCAACAGGCTATACGCCATTCTATCTGGTATATGGGGCAGAAGCTGTATTACCAGCCGACATAGAGCATGACTCGCCTAGAGTCACCCAATACACAGAAGCCGAAGTGCAAGAGATCCGCCATACATCAGCAAAATCTCTGACGCTGTCATAGCCAAAAGTAAGCCCCCGAGTTTTCTAGGAAGGTGACCTGGTACTCCGGTTGGTACAACGTACTGTTGGCATGCATAAATTATCCCCCCATGGGAAGGGCCATTCTTGTGAGCAAAGCATTGCACAATGATTCTTATTATCTTATCAATGCAAAACCACAGGAGAAGAACAAGGCGGACAGGTCCGGCGAGGAATCCAAACGTCCATGGAATGTAGCTCTACTTCGTCCTGTCTACACTTAGCAGAGAAATGTTTGTATCCGAGTCTCTCATATGTCGGTATGTATGCCGGCAATGAGCTTATCAATGAAAACTTGGCACCTCGAGCAGTAACTCGGGGACTGCCTTAGTAATTTTAGTTGTTTTCTATATTTCTTATTTGTATGTCGGCTGGAGTAAGTTGCTTCAACTTAGGCCGGATTAGTAGTGTGTGAGCACCAAAAACCTAACTCTTCGACTTGCTGTTGTCCAACAAGATTTGGCTTCATGGCAAGCAAGAGAACAAGTTTGGAATTGTGTAGCACATGAAAAATGACTAAGGGAAAAAACTTAATCGAGCCGACGTTTGTTTTTCGGACTAACATTGTGTGTACTTTAAATTTATCGTGCTGAATTATTTTGAGCTAAACCTAAAGTTTCCAAGTACTGTTAAATCAATTTTTGAAGCTCGGACTCGTAAGTCATAAAACCGAACCAAGGTAGACACGAGCCGAGCCAAGAAATTGGAGGAACAGGAAAATGAAACTCGGGGACTACGCCCAAGTTAATCCGGCATAAACTTAGCAGCAAAACATAACTGATGTGCTTAATACAAATTGCACCCGGCATACCGGGGATTTGATAAAATTTAAAGTTTTTTCGCTCAAGGAGCAGCAGGAGGAGGAAGTTTGGCGTCATCTTCGCTGTCTTCGACGTCCGAGGTGTCGTCCTCTTCATCCTCATTCGAGCCATCTTCAACCTTTTCAATGTTTTCGACATCGGCGGCATCTAGGAAGCTTGGTCCCTTTTTCCATTCATGAATGCGGGCATATTCAACGACGCTATGGGCGCAAGCCTTACGCTGAGCAATCCACTCCAGGTCGCTGGACCATTTGGATCCGGTGTGCATGTGCGCTAGGAGGTTGAGGTCGATCTTCTCGTACCATGTGAGCACATAGTGGAGAACGGTCTCAGCTCTGGCTTGTCCAGTGGATTCTCTCCAGAGACCGAGCTGAGTCTCGCATTCCATAAGCCGGGAAAAAAAAACAGCCAGATTCTCCGAAGTATCCTCCTCAGGCCAAAAGGCGTTGAAGATCCAGATTACCACATCCAAGATATCCTTGTCGTAGTTCCTCACGACTTCGACTCGGGTGGACAAACTAACTATCAAGTCCTCGAGATCGAGAGGAATGGAGCCAGGGCCAGATGGAGTACCCCTCTGCTGGCAGAACTTGGTAACGGCATTGGATCCAATGACATCGCTCTCTGGGAATTTGCCTGGGAAGATAAAAACAAGTGGGGTAAGTAAAGGAAGCAGACCCAGAAAGATCAACGTCGGTTGAAGGAAAAGAACTTACTAGAGATATGGCTGCGAACCTGGGACAGCTCCTTGATGCAGCTGTCGTGCCTCTCCCGGAGTTGCACAAGTTCAGCATTCGCCGACTCAAGCTTGATGTCGGCCTCCTTGAGTAGTTCTTGGTCCTTGGCAATCTGGAGATTGAGGCGTTCCCGCTCTTCAGTATAGTCCTGACCAGCTTTTTGAAGTTCGGATGGTGCTGCGCTTTCAACTTCTTCATATCTGCCTTAAGCTTGGCACTCTCATCATCTTTGGCTCGGAGAAGGGCAAGCTCATCATCTTTCTTTTTGAGCTCGGCCTGATAATATCATGCTTGTTCGAGAAAATGCAACATCATATCAGGCACGGGCACACTATCTTCAAGAGATGCTGAAATAGTTTGTTGACCCGGCAAAGCCGAGGTATGAATGTTTGCCGAGCCAAGGAGGAAAGGAGATGGAAAGCATAGCAAGGTTGAGCAAAAATAACTTACCCTTGATTTAATCCAAATTTTTCTGAATGATCGTGTCCTCAGCCTCCACCCTAGCTGCAAAAAACCGAAGGATGGGTTAGCTCGGTAGACAAAGATGAAATGAAAATATGCCGAGGAAGAAACTTACCCCTTTTCTCGTGTTCAGCGAGAAGTGCATTATGTTTTGCGCGCAGCATCTTGTGAGTATCAAGGAGATGCTAAAACTCAGTGCTCCGGCGGTTCGTGGTCACCTGAAAGAGCAAAGATGAACAGCTTAGTCTTGTGCATATTCGAAGTGTACAAGATTCGGGCCAAGTGGAACTTAACCTGGCTCTAGGTGTGTGCATATTCGAAGTGTACAAGATCCGGGCCAAGTGGAACTTAACTCGGCTCTAGGTGTGTGCATATTCGAAGTGTACAAGATCCGGGCCAAGTGGAACTTAACCCGCCTTTAGGTGTGTGCATATTCGAAGTGTACAAGATCCGGGCCAAGTGGAACTTAACCCGGCTCTAGGTGTGTGCATATTTGAAGTGTACAAGATCCGGCTCAAGTGGAACTTAACCCGGCTCTAGGTGTGTGCATATTTGAAGTGTACGAGATCTGAGCCAAATAGAACTTAACCCGGCTCTAGGTGCGTGCATATCTGAAGTTATTAAGGAGCTATGCTAGTTCTCTAAGGAGCATCCGGCCGAGTAAACAAGTTACTCCCCCGGAGGCTCGGGGACTAATGGTTATATCACTACTAATATTCAACATACTAAGGAAAAGATAAAGTAACGAACCTCCATCATCCGACCCGCAAGGTTAATGGCCTTGGCAGTGGTATTCATCTGCGTAGAAAATTCGGCGGGACCGAACTTCTCCGGGAGATCGTCGTTGTAGACAAACTCCGCCTTGTTCCAGTTATTTACAAACTCGATCAAGGTCGGAGGGTATCGTTTTCCGCTTAGCATGTGTGGCGCCACTAAACCCTTGGCATGCGCCTCCTTCCTCTCAACTTGGGCAAGGGCCGGGCTGGTGTGCAAAACAAGTTGTGCATCAGCTGGCTCGGCAGGGGCGTCCTTCGGTGGTGGAGTTTTCTTCGGAAGCATGGACGCAAGTGTGCGCTGTCCAGCCTCGACGGACGCTGCCCTGGTAGCCTCAGGTGCCTTCTTGCCCTTGGGCTGCTGCTGAGAGGTTGAGGTTGCTGCAGCGGATTTGCCCTTGGGAGCTGCCTTGGTGTTTTCTCGCCGAGACTGAGAAGACTCGGACGAGGCGGAGGGGCTTAGCGTTGCTGCTGTCGCTTTTGTTGTTGCTGCTGGTGCTGAAGCTGAGGATTGAGCTGGTACTGATTTATTTTTCTGCGGAGGGGCTTAAGGAACCTCGCTGGTAGCTGGTTGCAGCGGAGCCGAAGTAGTGGTTGCCGCTGCCTCGGCAGAGCAAGTCTCCCCCGCTCCAAGGTTGCCCTCCTCTTGACGAGGTGGGTTGGAACCCGGAGTAGCCGTAGAACCCTCCGGGCTAGGGCTCAACGGGCGAGAATCATCGCCACGAGGAGGAGAAGGGCTGTGTCGGAGCAGCGACACAATGCCGGATCCACTCTGTGGGACCTCCACCGCGGCCCTACCAAATCAAATGATGAATAATGAGAAACTATAACACAAAAAGAACAAGTGAATGGCAAAAGGTGAAGAGGCTTACTCATCCGAGGTTAGGGGCTCCTTGGGCTTCCGAGCCCTCCGCGCTGTGGCCTTGGTGGCAGGCTTGGTGGCAGTTTTGTCCCCGGACTTCTTTCGCCTTTTGGCTGGCTGAGAAGGTCCGGAGAAAGAAGTTGATGCGGCTCCCATTTTCTTCTTCGGCGCCACCGATACAGGATCACCCACGGCAAGGGGAGGATCTTCATGGATCTACCCACCGGGGTTAGCTGATGCCGGAAAAGTATAAGAAAGGGGGACAACGTCAAATGCTTCCATCACCTCAATATCCGAATCATCTTCATTGTCGGGCCAATCTCTAATAGAAGAGAGTTTACCGGTGGGTCATTTCGTTGCATCTGCCATCGGAAGGAACATCTCCTGATCCGGTTCTTCCTCGTCCGAGGTATCCCGATCAAGCGCACATTTGAGGGAAGGCTCGGTGCCACCCTCGATGGTTTGCTGAAGAAACATCTAAGGAAAAGAAAAGGCAACAGGATTAAAACCTACAACAAATGACCGACATAAGATTTAACACGAAAAGAGTTTAGGGCACAAGATTTACCGAAGGAGGAAGCCTATCTCGGAAAAAATGTTCAATTCCCCACGTCCACTCAAAGGAGAAGTCCTTGTGAGTGGTGAAGAGGGCCTTGACCCGGTGGTAGATTTCTGTATTGCTCAACTCAAAAGACGAGGTCCGGTTGGGGTCGCAGCCCCAGCTCATGTGACACACTTTATGTGTGCGTTTCTGGAGGGGGGAGATCCGGTTGCGGACAAATGTGATCATGGCGTCCTTGTTGCCCAATCCGATCTCCTTCAGCTCCTTGAATCTCTTATTGACCTGGTTAGCCAAAACTGTGGGCTTCTTGGGGATAACGTCCCACAAATCCGGGTTAGGAGGACCCGGAGTATAGGGCCGCAGCCGGATCAGGTCCTCGGTGGTGCTGTTCCGAACATAGAAGAAAGTCCGGGCCCATCCCTTGCAAGAGTCAAGCCCTGTGACTCAAGGGAAGATGGACTACTTCCGGGGGGAGATTGACGCAGCACCGAACTGCGTGAGCTCTTATCCTCTAGATCTAGATCTACATTCGGAATGACGTTCCAGTGAAGGCTGAAGAACCGGATCCATAGCTCCTTCGTGGGCCATAGTCCGGCATAACCTTCGATCGTGGAGGCGAAGGCGGAGAGAGATGTGATGGCATTGGCTGGAAGGTGGTGCGGTTGAAGATCGTATGTGTTTAGCCAGTCATGGAAAATATCGCTAATTGGCAGACCGAACACCCGCTGGAAGTGCGATAGGAACACGACATACTCACCCGGATTGGGTGAGGGGGCAAGTTCGGCGGAAGCCAGGCGCGCGGCGACGCCCTCCGGGATGCGCCTGGTACGGTAAAGCCAATCCAGGTCATCCTGGCAGACCCAAGATCCGGCCCACGTGCCACGGTCAACGTGCACCGTGTCTTCTTCCATCTCCTGCTCGGCAACGGAGAGTTCCTCCTCAGTCATCTCGAGGTCGCTCTCCTCACTTGCGCTAGCGGCAGAGGGAGGCAGTGGCCTAGACTGGCGGGGACCCGTGGAAGAGGAGATGTGCAGAGGTGGCGGCGGCGCTGGAGCGCGTGGAAGCAGTACGGCGGCGGCGCTGCTGCTCAGATGCGGTGGCGGCGGCGCTGTCGACGGAGAAGAAGAGGAAAAAGGCAGAGGCAGAGGGGCGCGGGAGCAGGGAAATGACCCAAGGGGTGCGCCCCTCCCCTATTTAACCACTCCCATAAGGGGTAGTGGGATCGCGTTTTGCGGGCGAGCCACACGGTGTGGCTGTGTATGGTCCGGATCAGCCAATCAGCGACGAGCCACACGAAGGGCCACAGGGCGCAGTGGATCCCACAACGTGACGTTATGTTGCGGTTAACGAGGAGGCAGGCGCGACGTGACGTGTGCAACAGTAACTTCTAACAATAACTACGGCGGTTACTGTTGCTGGCCCTTAAAATGAGGCAAAGTAATGATTAGCCTCCACGTGGGGAATCGTACGAGAGAAGGAAGAATGAACCGGATGAGTACGAGGTAACCCGGCCAGCAAGTAAAAACTTGGAATCTGCCAAGGGAAAATAAACCTATGGAATCCGGATCACGAAGTAACTCGGAGAAGGAGCAAGAAGCTCAGTAAAAATTGAACCTGTTGTGGCCTTAGCGGCTAAGTCAGCTAAGACCACACCAGCTTCGGGGACTAATGTTGGGGGATACCCCCGGGTAGGGTCACGTCGGGGTATAAAGGCCTAGTTAGCCGAGGTACGGCAAGGTCAAAGCGAGTGCTGGCCGAGTCACCTCAAGGCAGGCCGGATCACGGAGTAACCCGGACCAGGGACATCCACCTAACTAGGTCTCAACCGACTTACACCGTATGTCAGTAAAATGTATCTAACTTGTATGCAGGAACAGGTGTGGCCGGATCAACTATATGGGATTTGGGTTATATCAAGCTTGTAAGAGAAGGAAGGTATCTCGCTGGTCAAAGGTGACCACTATACGCAGAGCGTGAGTGAAGCGGACAGAGGCAGGACCATCGAGGCATGGCCGACAAAGGTGACAAAGCCTATGTCGGATGACACAGGCGCAGCAGAGGCTCACGTAGCCTCTGCATGGATGACACGGGGGAAAAGAAACCCGGTCGGCTTACTATTTTGGGAGGCCTCCACGTATGCCCTAAGTGGAGACCTAGCCACCCCTATATAAGGAGGGCTAGGACCTCTGTAGAAAGGGTTGGTCTTGACTGGGTTGGGCTCTAGGGTGTGGCGATTGACTAGTTAGTTCCTGAGGGCAAGCTAGTGGTGAGAGTAAGAGAGTCCCTTCTTCCTTCTCTCTCCAATACAGCTCTAGGAGCACTTGTAATCTGTGAAAGTGAATCAAATACAAAGCTTCCGTGTGTGGAATCACCACACCAGCCCTCCCTGGATTCCCCTAGTGCATTTAGTCCCCACCTTTAGCCTATCCATGGCATCTGTCGTGACACCACCACGACAATGAACCACACCTAGTGTCATTGGATGTGTGTTCTTCTCACAAACCACACATGGATCCACTAGTGGCATTGCATGTCTGTTCCTTTCATGAACCACACATGGATCCACCTAGTGTGATTGCATGTGTGTTCTTCTCACAAACCACATAAGGATCCACCAGTGTCATTGGATGTGTGTTATTCTCATGAACAATAGCCAGAGTCATTGGATGTGTGTTCTTCTCACAAACCACACATGGATCCACCAATGTCATTGCATGTGTGTTCTTTTCATGAACCACACACAGTGTCATTAGATGTCTGTTCTTTTCATAAACCACATAAGGATCCACTAGTGTCATTGGATGTGTGTTCTTTTCATGAACCACACCAAGTGTCATTGGATGTGTGTTTTTCTCACAAACCACACATGGATCCACCAGTGTCATTGCATGTGTGTTCTTTTCATGAACCACAACTAGAGTCATTGCATGTTTGTTCTTCTTAGAAAACACATATGGATCCACCAGTGTCATTGCATGTGTGTTCTTGTCATGAACCACAGATAGAGTCATTGCATGTCTATTCTTATCACAAACCACATAAGGATCCACTAGTGTCATTGGATGTGTGTTCTTTTCATGAACCACACCCTGTGTCATTGGATGTGCGTTCTTCTCACAAACCACACATGGATCCACTAGTGTCATTGCATGTCTGTTCTTTTCATGAACCACACCCAGTGTCATTGCATGTGTGTTCTTCTCACAAACCAGACATGGATCCACCAGTGTCATTGCATGTCTGCTCTTTTCATTAACCACAGTTAGAGTCATTGCACGTGTGTTCTTTTCACAAACCACACATGGATCCACCAGTGTCATTGCATGTGTGTTCTTCTCATAAACCACATATGGATCCTAACCTTAGGAGAGCCCTAACCTTAGCCCCATAATGAGTTACCATTAGACCGAGTCTTCTAGAAGGCACGCCCTAACATAGTTGTTCTGCTTGACGATTATTACATATTGTTCGATCGGGGCGCTTGGACGATTGGGATGGTCTTCGTGAGAGTGATCCGCGAGTATGCTGTTCTGCGGCATGATTGGCCACGCCTGCTGCCCGCTTGCTCTAGACAAACTGGCAACACCAGGAGCTCCCCTGTTGCGAGTGTCATGACTCACGAGTTCAGTGGGCCTTATCCCAGTGTCACGTCCCCATTACCTCTCTTCCTCCCCGTACTTCTCTTCCTTCCCTAGAAGCCACTTTCCCCACTTCACTCCCATCCTGCCGTAGCTGCAAGCCGACGGCGCCTCCATCCCAATCCCCTCTCCGGTGGCCACCCCCTCCCCTCTCACCATGAGTTCAAGGGGAGACGGTGAGGAAACGCGTCGTGACAACAGGGATGATGATTTCGATGTGAGTAGTCTCATCTCTATCTCTATCATCTCTGGCTAGTTATCTATTTTTTTGAGCTAGATCTACTCTATTTACTCATGCGCGTATGATGTGTTAGGCCAACCAGACGATGTATGACTCTGACTATCATGGTTTAGCGGATGAAGACAATCCTCTGCTATGTAAACATGGATATGTGCCGCTAAATTTGTAGTGTTCGAAGGACGAAACGCAGGCAGGAGGTTTCTACGGTGTCAAGGACATTGTGCAATGATGCAAGGCGGAAGTTGTGGTGTTGTCAAATGCGTAGATCCAGAGTGGCCCAAATCGATGCAGAAAATGCTGGACAAACTATGGGAAATGACTATTGAGTTGAAAGAATCCGTATTCATCTCACTTCTTGAGAGTGTTGAGATGAAGCTATGGGAACCAGTTGACGTCACCAAGCTTAAGCGAGCTCTCATGAGGGTGCAAGACAAGGTTAGCAAAGTCGAGAAGGAGAGGGACACGGCGTTGGCCCTGAAGGCTAAAGCAGAGCAAGAACTGACTCAAGCAAGGAATGATCTTCACCGGGCCAAAGTCCTGTAGTTCACAACTACAGGTATTGACAAGTGCATGAGGAAAAATGCAGAGAAACAATTGAAGTTGTGCAAGGAAGATGCTAAAAGGAAGGATCAGACGAATCGATCCTTGATCTCGCAGGAAGATGCGCATCGGGCTAAGATTAGGAAGATCAAGGAGACGTGTGATAACTAGTTCTATTTAGCTTGAGCTCCGTGCATTTTTAAGTTGTAATAGTTGTACTTGTTGACCTAGCGGTCCAAACTAGTGGTCCCGGAGTCCTGGGAGGAAAAAAATTGGTCGCCCGTTAATCTGTCTTAACCCTACATTACTTCCTTTTGTCTGATCATGGTGGTATTCTGACATTGGTGGTTTGTTCAAACGTAATCTACGTGGATTGTGCCGCATGAAAATGGCACAACCACAATTTATAAAGTGGAAGCACGTACACCCGGGTATTGGAGATCCGGGAGCTTCGCCAGATGCAGGGGATGTAGGAGCAGGGAGGCCGTGAGATAGACGGGCTCAAGCATCTGGGCATTATCGGTTGCCATTGCTATTTATGTTGCCATGTCATTCTGTGTAGCAGCTGAAATAAGTTCTGCTTTGTGGAGTGTAGCAGCTTAAATAATTTATTTATGTGCCACTTACATTCTGTCGTATTTGGAGACATCCTGCCCCTCAACACTCGGGTAACCGGTGCTGCGTGTTTTTAGATAGTAGTGGCACAATCACAATTTCGGATTCAACTACTGACTTGGGCGTTTCTAAACCCTAAGTCGCGGTACATTTTGCTCAAAGAATGTGGGTAGATTGTTTTGCCCACCAAAGTTCCACACACAGAGCTCCAGAATTTAACCGAATTACATATATAGGTTCAAGTTCAACACATTACTATGCATCTTCATTGCTAGCAGCCTTCCTCCGCAGCCTGGGTACCAAGCCTTCACGTCCACTGGCTTCTTTATTTCCTGCCTTCTTCCTCTTCCTCGGTGCCAATTTTCTTAGCTTCACGTACTCTGCATCGCCGGGACAATGGGCACCAGAATCGTGTCCAGCATCATCTTTCCACACGTTTTTAATTTCTTTGGGCAGCAAAATGACTGACCCGACAGTCATGGTTCTAACCTTGCGGCGCTTCCTGTCAAAGAAAAAAGACTGTTGCATAACTGCCCAATATCTACAGAGTAAACAAAACAAAAATTACAATTCAGCAAAAACATGCGAACACCAAGAGACTTTTGCTTACCAGGAGCTAATTGGGTTCGAGCAACCACCATGTCCAAGAATAGAAGGGTGACTCCCTGTTGCAGCAGCTTCCACATCCAGTACATCACAATTCAGCTCAAACATGCAAGCCGAAGCATACCTTTTCATCAACCCAATTAGCTGACTGTCACACGTTAGAGGAACCATGATGCCACGTTCATCCATGAAGCTAAACTTTGTAGTCTACTTCGGCCATAATTCATCATGATTATGCAGAGCTACAACCATACCAGATATAGTGCAGATCTGCGCAGGCGCTTCTTCCATCGTGATACAATGGTGTCCATACCACTTGCCCTTAGAGTCGTACCTGAAAAGGACTACCGTAACCAGGTAAGGGTGGTTTGCGGATATCCCACTTGACAAAAAACTATGGACAAAATATGTTTGTCAGCGTTGGGCTAACAAACAATTTTAGGTTCAGTAGCCAGATAACAGTTATAATTAGTGTGAATAGCAAAGAGAAGGGTAGCTCACTCGCTTGTAGCCAGAACTTCTTCTTCCTTGGTAGTAGGATCTGCCATCTTCCAAGTTGCTCGGCTCGTCGGCGGCGGAGGCGGGCTAGAGTCTCGCAACAGTGGCTACGGCATGCACCATTGGAGCTCGTGATCAGTGACTGGGCGTAACAACTGGGCGCAGCAACTTGGCGCCAGAAGTCAAATGTCCGAAGGGATCGTCCTGCCTGGAGGGTGGATTCCGATGCCGCCGGTGCTAGGGGAAAGGTGGAAACGGATTTGTGAAATTGTTCAACGCATCCAATCCACTTAGTTCCTTGATTTTCCTAAGAGGTTGCAGCGTTGGCGCTCACGTCACGGACACATGACTGACATGAGGGTCCCAACCGTCTACTTCACGGGGCAGTTTCACAGAATGTTTGAATTTGGCAGGGGTGAGATGAGTTTGCATCGAAATGGCCCATCTCGGTAGTTGGTGGCCCAACATTTTGAAACGTGGCAATTTCAGGCAACTTAGGTACCGCCATGCACTCGCCCATGAACTTTGGTACCACGGACGAACAAGCCCCAACACAGGACCCGACCAACACGGTCCCACCTGTCAGCATGTAATGGTCAAGCCTTTGACCTGATGGCATCCACCCGTCCGAGCGCATGTGAGGGTTTCAGAATGGAGGGAGGGGAAAAGTGAGGAAAAACTAAGCGGCTGGGAAAACTGAGTACAACTAACGAACTAGGGGCATGAAAATAGAAATCCGAAAAAATATTAGCAATCTTTATTTACTTTGTCTTATTTTTATTTATTAAATGAACACGAGGAGTCATACATGTGAGACGGCTGCAGAGTCTTCCGCACTACCCGTTGATAGGTTAACCCCTGATTTACTTGGCATCGAGTTCACCAAGGAGTTCCATCTAACCCGTTTTGAACGTCTCAAGATTCGAGAGATCAAGTCCACCAAGTGGATGTGTCCTTATATCCTGAACCAACTTGGCATTCGTATTGATTTCGATTTACTTTGCAACAATGTTGGTTTGTACAATTTTTTCTTTCAGGATGTTGCGACATATCGCTGCTTGACACTTGAGTTCTTCGACACCTTGACACACACGGTGGATCCTTATGGTTGTTCCGAGGAACAAAGGCCCGGAGTTGATCGAATTAAATTCCGCCTTCTGAACTGTGAGTACACTTTGGCACTCAGCCAATGGGCTCAATGCTTTGGGTTTACCAACAACAACACCGATGTACGCACAACTACCTTTGTTTTAGATCCTTCCCCTTTACAATATTTTAGTGTGATGAGAATTCTTGGAAACACACCCAAGGGGAACCAAATTTATCATCCTGTTATTCGATATTTATTCTATGTGATTTCTAACACACTGCAGGCATGTGGTGAGTTTACTAGAGTTAATGAGGAGGACATGTTGATCCTCGCAAAAGCTGCACTTATTAATTGTAACTTAACGCCAAATTTGGGCGTTGTACTTATGTTTTACCTTAAGCATCAGGCTCTTCAATCTCGAGGACCCATATGTGCAGGATGAATTGTTACCGTTCTTGCACGTGCACTTTGCATCAACCTAGGTGACATCCAACAATTGACTGGAAGTAACTGTATCGGTCTTTGTACTCTAACAGCATGTAGTATGATTTCTAAAAATCATGGTAGATATTTCTTCGATATACCTGGAGCGGATCACTTGATCCCAGCTCCTTTGCCTAACGGTTTATTCTCTATCAAGGATGGACGTTTGCATTATGACGCACAGGTTGAAGCTAATCTACCCCAACAAGAAATACTAGTGGGAGGAGGAGAAGATGAAGAAGTAGAACAAGGAGGAACCGAACAAGATGTGTAGCCACCAAACTACTACACCACCTTTGAAGACATTTATGCACTCGAAGAAAATATTCAAAACATGAACAACCTCTCCATCAACCTTCAAGATTCCACTGCAAGCCTCGCCACCCAGTTCCATGATTGGAGCAGCCATGGAACGTGGGAGATTATCAACCACCGCCACAATGAGCAACAAAATGGCTTGAAAAAGTCTAAGCTTGGGGATGTGTTCCCCTAGCAAATTGATTTGTGTAATAACAAGGTTATAGTCCAGCTCCTTGGGAGCTTTGAAACACTCGTGTTGGCTTGTTCCAACACTTGCTTTTTTCCTTTGCTTTTTAATTTGCTTTCATTTTAATTTATTTGTTTTCTTTTCTTAAACCCTTGCTTGGTGTTATTTTCTATTCTTTAATCCCTATCCTTAGACATACAAAAAAATCCATTTATCCCATTTTCGTAAACATGGATTCATATTTTGCCTCTTTGCTTTAATATCATTTCGAGAGTAATCGTGTTTGAGTTTTGAAGGAACACATCCCTATAAGGAAGAGGATCATGAAGTTACTTATGAGAGGTATGTCCTATGTCTCCCACTTATGAAGTTTGAATTGTTTATCTTAGTTGGTTGATTTGCTAAGCTGCCATGCTAGTGGAAAGTAATTTAATATGGTTTGAGTAAGGATTTTTATTGGTATGATGATTAGTTGTTGAAGCTCTTGCTCTAGTTCTTTTAGTTAACTGAGTCTTTCCTTGGAAATAGTAATGCCAAACAAGTACAATAAGAAAAATTCTAAAAATTATGACTTGTTTGATGAATGATTATCTTGAGAGTATACCCTTGATGATACTTAATCCCATAGATATTTTGATAGTCTCAACGGCACTCATGAAAGGAGTTGTTTGATTGAAATAAAGTCTAGTGGTAATTGTGATGCATGTCAAAGCTAACCTTGTGGATCAAACCGCGGTACTAGCTCCAAAAAAGAGAAAATAAAGAAGTGAGACAACTTTGTTTTATGTCTCTAATGCACACATTTGGGATGCGAACATCTCTGCTAGCTTTTGAACGATCTATGGTATAACCTCAGATTTCAGCTATGAGTTGATGACATGAGCGGCATCCATGTCAATGTATGGGAAAAAGTATTGGTACTCTCAAAGGCTGTGCAAACACTTGCAAAAAGAAACAAACAGCGATCCTTGAAAAATGAAAAAAGATATCTATGAGGATCCACATAACAAGTCCTTGGCATGGTCTCATTACTACTTTACGATTTTTTCTTGAAAGACAATGACTAGATTAGAAGTGTTTTAGATAGACTTGATTTATTGATGTGGTTGTAAATAAGACACTTCATTGTTATACTACTTGGGACATGAAACTCTCTTACTCAGTTATGTTAATTAAACATCCTAGTGTTCCTTGGCAAGCTGAGATTTAATTAGAGGAATTGGATTGATTGCTATACTTCTAGTTATATATACTTATATTAAACTTTACTTTGATTATTTTTACTTATTGAAGCTTGTATAGTATTCTTGTCATCTCTCTAACTTTGATAAGATTCGCAAATAAATGAAGTGTTGAGCACATACGACTACCGACTGTAAGGGAAATCTTATTCTCGTTGTTTCAAGTTTAAACGTTGAATTCCTTATAGTTCTATTGGTTTTCTTGCTCGAGGACGATCAAGGTTTGAGCTTTGGGGAAGTTGATGGCTCTGATTTTTGCCATCTTTCACTATGTTTAAACATTGTTTTTGGTCAAGCAATTGCCAAAGAAACTCTCAACTCTTTCCACTAATGAATAATAATTGCAAAGATATGCAAATACCTTCTTTGATTTATGTTGTGCAGGAAATAACGGCTTTTAAAGCGAAATAAGGAGTCGTAATGAAGGATTTTGAGGAAGTACACAGGGCCAAGTAATTGGAGAAGCATTCTAGGGCACCAACATGCTTAACAACCACTGGTACGGGCGTGCTTTGCCTGTACCAGGTGGCGATGGCTTCGTGTTGTCAAACCCTACAACTTTCAAGAAGACGCCTATATATTTTGAGGCTACATCCGCCGTCCAGAGAGTCGCCATTCTTAGATTGCGTCACAACACCACAAAAGGAGATCCACACCATTGTTCATCCATTGTTCATCGCTTCCACCATCCATCCATCCACTAGCCATAGGCATTGCTTTGTACTTTAGATCTCCTTGTGATTTGGTGACCATTGTAAGAATATTTGATTTCAATCTAAGTATTTGCATGATGTTTTCTATCTCCGATATATTTGTTATGAGTGAGTAGTCCTCATGGGCTGCGGGTTGGGGAGAAACCTCGCAGCAATTATGTGCATCTAGATCATGGGAGAATTGTATTTTGTTTGAAATTGTGGTTTGTATCTTTGGTTTCTTCGTCTCTTGTCTCGATCTATGGAATTGTAGGTACCCAATATTCCATAGATTGATAAAGGCTTGAGGTGAGATACTTGGCTAGTGGCGATCTCATAGGAACCCCAGTGACAGAAAGGGTAGTACGGTCTTTGCTTAGCGCCCCATTCGGGATCAACAACATCACCACTTAAAGCTTTGATCTGTGTTTACACTTAATAATCGTTTGTAACCCGTGGCTTCGGTGTACTCTCGGTTGGATTGAAAGTCTATTCCTATGGCCACTGCATCATGGTGGCTCTAGAATATTAGGATGTGTTGCCCACAAGAGATTATTTCGATACAAAGATTATACATGACTACGCTTGTTATTATCTTTTATCCCATTTGATGTGCAGCTGCAGGTGGATCTTCAACCATGGCCTATCTCCATCCATTGATTCAAACCTATTATAAAGTAAACTAGATTGGTCCGTTCAAGTAAGGTAAAACGAACAAACAAAGTCTTGTAGACGCGTCCTCTTTTATTAGCTTTTAGTAGTGCTTTCCGAGATTCAATTAAACCTAGGTCTTCTAGGGAAAAAGCTATTATACTACATTTGTGAATCCGGATCGAAGGTATCGGTAAACACAAAAAAATCTTTAACCAACTTATCATTCCTGCCGACATAATTTTTCATGCCAGCCTATTATTTTTTTCTTCAGAGTTTAACTTTTGGATTTCTCTTTCCTAGCATGCAGAGATCTGTCCGGCAGTCGATTGAGGATGTTCAGAACCCCTCAAGCACATGGGTCAAGGATCCCGAAGTCTCAGATACAGAAGATCCGGATTCTAAACACTACATGCCGATTCCTGATGTCGGCACTGGTCCAGCTCTAGGTAAGACCCCTGCCTGTGATCATATATGAGATTCGCATGAGGATGATGGCGACGATTGTCAGATTTTACAGGTACTTGATCCTCTTCCAATTGCATTCACATTTCTGTTGCACTCAACACCAGCTAATATGGATGACCAGGTGGTGCAGGAAGCACCTCTAAGCCATGGGAAGCCAGGGTGGGACTAAGAGACGCGTTGGGTCTGGGGTCCAGAAAACCCACAAGTCCTAGAAGAGGTTCAAAGTAGGCGTCAAGAAAACTCGGGCGAGACCAATGTCGATGGGTAAGTTCTTTTTGCCAAAATAATATTATACTTTTGTATTTCTTGTTTCTCTTTGTCTTTCATTTCTCTAGTTGAAATGATTTAACACCATGTTCTTCTACAGGGCTGCACATGAAGTTACACAGAGTGCATATTGTATCGGTTCGCTGATAGTGTCACCTCTGTATCCTACTCCGATAAACACCTAGAATCTGAGCCTAGCAAGGGTGAGCACCCCTCTAGTATCGGCTACCGAGATCGCATCCGAGAGGAACAACTGATACTTGAGACGAGCATGTTGTTCCGGAAGATGATGTTATGCATCATGTCGGAGACGATACCTCGGCTCCAGACCAAGATGAAGATCCCGGCACCGGCAATATGTGTTAGGGATATGCTAAATGGGTATCACCATTGCATGTATGTAGTCCGGCTAACCTAGGTGGCTCTCAGTTGGTAGCAAGGCTCATATCCCGCTGGGCGGCCCAGTTAGACGGAACTAGAAGGGAGGCCCACGCCGGATAAAGGAAGGCTACATCATAGTCACCGACTTACGTGGAGCCTTGGAGTACAATACAGGAAGACTAGTTTGTATTAGTGTAGGACTCTATAAACTATCCGGCAAAGTTTTTCCCTATAAACCCTAGGTTCTGGCGCCTTTATAAGCCGGAACTGTGAGAGACTTTAGGGCACGATTCATAACACCTCGCACTACGAACTAATCCCTATAACTCGGCGTATTGCGATCATAGTGATTTATAGAAGGAGTAGAGTTCTGCCCCTAGGTAAGCTCTGTTACCTCGTACCCATCAACTCACCACCTTCCCCCACCTCTCTAAACACGCTTTGTGAGGACCCCCTCCATGGCGTACTCATCGACAATACCACGACAATATGGGCGAGGGTACTAGGAGTACCGAGATTCCAGAGATGTTGGAGCAGCAACAACAAAAACATCAAGAGCAACAGCAACTGCACCCTCAGCAAGAACAATCACAAAAACAACAACTAGAGCAGCAGCAATCTCAATAGCAGCAACAAGCACCATCGGAACCCTCAGCACAACATCAGCAAGCTCCACCGATGAAGCAACAGCCGAAGAAACCGTCGAAGTTAGCAATTGCGGACCAGCAGATGTAGGTTGGAGATATGATGAAAAAAATCCTCTGCTTCCCCTGAGAAAAATCTAGATAGGCAAGTGACACTACATATGAGTCCGGCTGTAGCTATGGTCAGCACCAAACAGAATCCCATCGGAAAAGGGTTTGTATCATCTAGGACTCTAAGCGGAAAGATATTGGGCACCCTCAATCATTTTGCCATGGATTGGAACAACGTCGACATGAGCGAGGTGAGCTTCGAGAATCCTCATCCGAAACAGCAATCGGTAGGCCCAAGCATACTCACTTAGGAAATGTTCCAGGTGAAGCTTGCTTTGGTTGAGGCTGACAAAGGTGCTGAGGTAATCACATTTTCCATTCTTTTCAAATTCATGCAAAACATATATACTCCCTAGTCCCCAAGATTCGGGTTGAGTAAGAATTGCTCAGCCAAAATATCTTAGATTGTTTTGCCAACACTTTACCTTATGAGCCTTGCATCAAAATCCTATTCCCAGAGATTCGGGTTGAGTAAGGATTACTCAGATCAAATCTTTTTAAGTTGAATCCTATTCCCTAGGATTCAGGTTTAGTAAGGATTGTTCGGCTCGAATCTTTTGAGTCGAATCCTATTCCCCAAGATTCATGTTGAGTAAGGATTACTTGGCTCAAATCTTTCGAGTCAAATCCTATTCCCCGAGATTCTGATTGAGTAAGAATTACTCGGCTAGAATCTTTTGAGTCGAATCCTATTGCCCGATATTTGGGTTGAGTAAGGATTACTCGGCTCGAATCTTTTGAGTTGAATCACTAAGATTTCATATTATTAGCTTTGCACCAACTCCTGGACAAAGCTGTACCAAAATCTCCTTTTGGAGCACAAGCGCCTCTCAGATAAGCACAAGCAGTTGCTCGTCGAGCTTAAAGGCCAATGTATATTTTTTACCAACATTCCTTTGCCGACATACCAATTATTTCAAGATTGTCTTGATTTTAAATCTCCATTTTCTTTTTTCACCGACCTAATCTTTACCGATATGTGTAGCCAGGACAAAAGAGCAACTTAAGGAGCTGCTGAAGCGTATCTCCGACATCGAAGGTATGATATGCTCTGTGCTTTATATTTCACACATTTTATCTTACACACACTAATATTACTATCTTGGTGCAAACAAGAAAACCTCTTATGTAGATCGCCACGAGGATTGCATACTTATGCTAGACTTGGTGAACCAACTTAAAGAGCGGGATGAGAAGCATCAGGAAGAACTTAAAAAGGAGCGAGACGAGGTGTCCTAGCTAAAGATGCATCTCGAAAATATGAAGAAGGAGCACAAAGCCAAGCTTGAGCGGGTTTCTCAGGACTTCACCGAGGAGAAGTACCGTTTGACAGGCCAGAACCAGAAAAACCAAAAATTGCTCAAGGCCACCGAGATAATGATTAACTCGGCTCAGATGGAACTTGATGGGCTCAAGGCAAAAGGCAAAGACTGGATGGTCTCAAGGGAAAAATCAATCACACTCCTTGCTTGTCTTCACATAACTTTCCTCACTCCACGCCTGCCACAACTAATGCTATCAACGAGGCCTGATAGAGAAGGGTCAAGACTGGCCCGGTATCTGATGAGTGGGAGATAGAAGACCACTTGGTTGCTCTGTCGGCTCTCCTAAAACCTCTAAAGGTTTTTGGAGTCGACATGCTCAATGATGCCATTCGCACCTTTGGTGCTCTTTGGCCGGGAGCTCCACCTCGCAAATCTGTCGCAGAACTGGCGGATTACTTGATGAACATCGAGGATAGGTTCAGCGAAAGGCAGGAATCTGCCGCCCGGGTTGGTGTTGATGAGGCTTTGCCCTTTGTGCTCTCTTGGTATGAGGGCACCAAGATCTAAGCTCTTCATAGTATGTGTTAGGGATCCAAATGGACAACATATTCGGCGCTCATCAAGCAACGCCAGTAGAGAGCTTACTCCTTCATACCTTATGCCGATGTCCACACCTTTGTTGAGGGCCCGAAGGATCCCACTGACAAAGAGGAGGAAGGAGAAGAGGAAGATGAAGAGGAGCTTGATGAGGACATTGAGGCTAAGACTAACGCTCCTTCAACTGATGCCGACACAACTTCTCGTTCTAGCTCCATCCATGTTGTATAAATTTGTCTTTACTTTGCAAAACTCAATTCGTTAAATCCTTGGGATGTCGGGTGTAGATGTAAGACACACACTTAAGTTCCTTTTGTTGCTATTAAATTTATGCCAGATCACTTTTGGCCAAGTCTCATAGTTTATTTTCTTGTCTACTCGGCTCCATAACCTTGGATCTTGTCTACCATTTTGGCATTCAATGTATGAGTCTCAAGGTCACAAAACTGAGTTTATAATACTTAAAACTTTGACATATAGCTCAGATCCATTTTACATAGCAAATAAAAATCCGACACACTAGGTTAGCCAAGAACAACAAATGTTGACTCGCTTATTTTTTCTTTCCTTAGTCATTTTTCATGTGTAAGGATACCTCCAGTTTTTTCTCTTGCTTGCCATGAAGCCAGGTTGTGGACAGCAGCTAAGTCTAAGAGTGGGCCTTTGGTGCCGACACATTACTGTACTAACATAGGTAAGTCAAGCTAAGCCAGCTGACATAAAGACGTAAAGGTACTTTACAACATTACGATGAGGGCAATCCCTGAGTTTCTTTCTGGGTGTCGAGATTTCATTCATTACTCATAGCTGGCATACATGCCTGATATACGAGGGGTTCAGAATACATACATTCTTCTTAGGTGTAAAAGGTACAAAGCAAACATACATTCCACGGCCTTTTGGTCTCCTCACCGGACCTGTCCATCTTATTCTTCACCTATTTCTAGGCATCTATGAGATAGTATGCATCATTGTGCAGAGCCTTGCTCACGATGAATGGTCCCTCCCATGGGGGTGCTAATTTGTGCATGTCGGTGGTCCGTTGCACAAGCCGAAGCATCAAATCTCCTTCTCAGAATACACGAGGGTTTATCTTCCGGTTGTGATAGCGTTGGAGGTTCTGTTGATATATGGTTGGTCTGGACAATGCCATCTCTTGTGCTTCTTCGAGAAAAACGACATTGTTTTCCCGACACTCTTTTACCTCGACCTCCATGTATAGGGTGACTCTTGGCGAGTCATGCTCTATGTCGGCTATCAAGAAAGGTTCTTCCCCATATACACGATAAAGAATGGCGTATAACCAGTTGATCGATTTAGTGTTATCCTAAGACTCCATAATATAGTTGGGAGCTCATCTATCCAACAACCAGTAGTGCGCTCTAATCGATCAATGCGCCAAGGTTTTATGCCATATAGTACTGGTCCATTTTCTCTTTCAACTTGTCCATTGGATTCTAGACGTGCGACCGATGCTACGTCGAGTCTGATCCTTTTATCCATACAGAACCAAGAAAAAGCTCCCTCGGCAAAGTTTAATACATTATCGGTAATGATGCTATGTGGATAGCCATATCTCAATTAATATCTTTTATAAATGACATAGTTGTGCGGTCGTCACACTTCTTTATTGGTTTCACCTATATCCACTTGTTGAACGTATGCACCATTACTAGGATGTGTGGGTCATATTGCCATGAGCTAGCTTGAATGGTTCAACCATGTCCATACACCATAAAACAAGTGGCCATGTGATTGGAATAGTCTTAAGAGCTGATGCCTGATGACTGCATATTTGTATCATGTTTTACATTATTATTTTGCATTGTAGATTTAGGATCTTGGTATTTTACGGCGCTTGCGCACATATTTTATGTCTGTTTTCACCAGGATCAGGACAGATGATGGATCCAATGGATATAATTCTTGGACCAGTTGTACTCAAGAGAAAAGGAGTCAAAACAATGTAAATCTCTTAATTAGGAAATATTAATAATACCAGAAGAAAACCAGAAGCGAACAAAGGAGGCAGAAGGTTCAATGACCAACTATACGACTAGAGAAAATTTTCCGGCCGTATAGTTGGCGCCGCCTCCGCCTCCTCAAATAGTTTCACCCTGTGCAACTGGTTCGGGGAGAGGACATATAGAACATCCAGAAATCGCAGAAACCTCACCTCCGGAAGGCATTTGGAGGGGGAATTCATCCACCGGGGATTCATCTTCGCCCTGCGCAGATCCGGGAGGCTAAGGCATCGATCTTCATCATCAACCACTACATCACCACCATCTCCATCCATCCCATCTACATCTTGTCTAGATCTTGTTGTAATTTCTATACTCATCATGGATTTATACAAGTACTATTCATCTATGATAGATTCTGTTGTTATTGACATGATGTTGATTGCCTCCATGTCTAAGTAGATCACTAGTTCTTGTGGAGATGGAGAAACCCTAGTATGAGATTGAAATAAGATAAAGTCTATTATGATATTCATCGTTGTGACCATGTGTTAGATTTTCTACATCTTGATGTTGAGAGAAGTCGACCTCTCAATATTTGCCTCTCATGGGGACTTGATGGAGGAAACTACTTGTTGGTAGACGGAGGTGTGTTAGCACTTACAGTGACTATAAAGCCGTTGGCACCCCTTACATATCAACTTGGGAAACCTAGGAAACTCACGGAACACTATCCATGCCATGGGATACGTCCTACGGGATTACGTCCCTTAATAGCGTAATAATTCGATTGATGTCGATTGCTGACTGTTGTGGTTATGAGTATGATGTGAGCAGCGGTTGCTGCCTATTTGTCCAAATATGGAGTTCCTCCCACACATACATAGTTGAGAATGTTCATGATGATAATCTTTATCTTAGCTCCTTATAATACTAGTGGTGTATCCGCTACTCCCTGAGAACGCTTTTCCCCTACTACAGTTCCAATCTCTCTTACATAGGTGATACTTACTTTCTGTATTCGGTTGTTTTACTTTACTTTATTATTGCTATTATACTAAAACCCCAAAACACCTTTTTACACAATACTCGCATTTTATCTTGTCACTTAGAACTTTATCTAGCATTTCTATCTAATATTTATTTCAAGAATTATTAGACTTCAGACTACTCCATGTGGGATCAATATCTTTATTTCGAAACTAGCTACAAACGATCTGTGCACTTGCAGTCATCAATGCCGACATATGAATCTTGCTAGCGTATCTCTAGAAACCATTGCACTTTCTGACTATATCTTCATGTTCTTGCAGAGCATTTGGCCAATAAAACCCATGCCGAAATACCTTGGCAACTAGGGCTCTTGATGAAGCATGATGACCACACTCTCCTTGATGTATATCTCAGATGATTTCTTGCCCTTCTTTTGGTTCAGCACAACGCTAGAGCACATTCGTGACACTTCTCTTGTACAACTCACCATTAATATGGTGTATGCATTTTCTCTTCTTTGTAGTTGCCTGGCTGAGGTTTCATCATTCCGCAAAATGCCATCCACCAGATATGACCTGATTGGTTGTGCTCAAGATGACACAACATGAACAGTGAAGATACCTTCATCGATCATCATAGGCTCGACCGACATTGCCTCTGTTGACATACAATGTGAAGTCCCTAGGTCTGACTGATCAGTCCCCGAGTTACTCGAATTTTTGCCGGCATTTATGTCCATTGGGGCGACATCTGGTTCTAGATGTGTCGGGATAAATAGCGAATCAGATTCATGCGACGACTTGATTGATGGCTTCCGGAGATGCTCAAGTGTTATGCCAGCTAGAATGGTCTGCCGAGATAAACCCAGTTTGGACAGTACATCGTCTTCCCCATTTTCTGCCTAAGGTACATGATGAAACTCACAACCAACGAAGTACCCGCATATCTGCTAGACATGAAACCGGTATAATGCCATGTTGGCATCTAGGGAATCCCAATTGCCAGAAACTTGCTAAACCACCAGATCCGAATCACCAAAACATTGAATCTGACTAATGCCAATTTCATTGGCCACTTTAAGCCCATGAACAAGTGCTTCATATCCAGCCACATTGTTGGATGCTGCAAAGTGAATTTGCAAGACATATCTCAATTGATCTCGCTTGGGTGAGGTAAGAACTATGCCGACACCCATCAAAATGCATCCTCTAGTAATTGGAGTCCCGCAATGGTGGCTCATACTGCATCTTGGCCCAATCGACAAAAAAATCATCCAATTCCCGAGTTTTGATTGCATCTCTCCTGTCATATTGTGGCGTATAGGGTGCCAGATCAATGGCCCACTTGGCTACTCGATGAGACGCATCTTTGTTACCCAAAATTTCTGTGATAGGAGCTTCACATATCACTCTCATGGGATGTTCTTGGAAGTAATGCTTGAGCTTTTTGGCCTCTATATAGACACCATATGCCATTTTCTGGTAACGCGGCTAATTTTTTCTTCGATGATGAGAGCACCTCACTCAGGTAGTATACCATCCTTTGCATCGATTTTCCTTATTCTTCTCTTTGTACCACCACAACAACACTGACAGCTATAACACCCTAGTTTTAGTTAATTAGTAACTAGGGTTTGATTGTGTATTCATGAGCATCATCCCATACAAGTGCAAACAAGAAAATAATGCAAAACCCTAAAACCCTAGTTTCATTCTTCCTCTCAGATCAATTCAAAATGTTTTGAATATTTTGAAAAATACAAAAATGTGTGGAGCCCAAATGGATTAAAAGGGCCCCTGCAATATTTTCTATACTTTACTAAATTCTCTGGTATTTTGAAATGATTCAAAATAGAAAGTATTTGAAAATACAGAAGAGAACACACAAATAGGAAATAGAAAAAGGTTTTGCAAATAAAAAATAGACCCAGAGCAAACTAGGCTGGCCCAGACAATTCCTCTCCTCTCTGCCGCGTCGTGCGTCTAGTAGCAGCAGCCGCACAAGCTTCTCCACGGCCCAAACTCGGCCCAAGCCAGCCCAGCCGTGGCCCGCGTACTGCTTCGGATGTTTGTCATCGTCATCCCCGATGCCAAGCAGCTGCCTGGCGCAGCCTCCGCGGCTCGCCGTCGCCGCGATGCGCGCAGGCGCTGTGATGCGTGCCACCGACTCCCTAGAGGTGGATAAGGACCCCGCCGAGTTGTACGCCGCTTCCTCTTGGCCTCTCACTCTTCCCCCAACCTCTCTCTTTTGTTTTGCCCCAGCGCTGAAACCCTAGGCCGTCAGACCTCGTCATCCGCCGCTGCTCTCGGCCTCCCCGAGCCAAGATGATGAGCCGACGAGCTTCGTTGTGCTACACCGTGTCTCCCTATGGGAGGAATCGAGCATAGGCGACCTGATTCGATGTCAGTGATGTCGTCTCCTCTGTCCCCATCCGAGCGTTGCCGCGTCCATCGCCTCCGTTTCCGTCCGCCTCTATCCTTGCTGAGGCTAGATACACATCAAGGGTGAGTCTCCGGTCCTCCTGGACCCCTCCTATGCCCCCTCGCAATCTAGTTCGTCGCCGTGCCATTGATTTGCAAGCTCGCCGCCGCGCTACACCATAGTTCATGCTCCGGTGACCCAAAAGGGGAGGAGCCACCACCCTATGGCTCGCCTTAGCGTCCTCTATCGAACGAACACACGCATGCATCCCCGCTTGCCCTTCTCCGCCATCCTGGCCACTGTCTGGCGTGTGCGCCGGCAAGCTAATGTGGCACCCGTGTGTTGCGGAGGTGGCTCTTGCGTCAGCACTATGCAAGATTCACCACGGTGGCCCCTGGCCCATAGGTCAGCCACAGTGGCTAGCCCTAGCCCCGGTGTAAAACAACCCCCACCCCGAGCTGACATCAGCAGCGTGCGGGTTAGCCCAGTCAAACCCTCTCCGGGTGCCACCTACACGCATGGATGCTGAGGTGGCCATGGGGACCCTTTGTCAGCCTCACTAGCTAGCAGTAGCCCTGGTGTAAAAAGGTTTCTGAGTTTTGGTATATATTTCAGAAATGGTTTAATTAATTCTAGAATTTGATATAAACTTGTAAAATCAATAACTTATTATTTATCAGTCAGAAAAATATGTGTAATATATCAAAATGTTCAGAAAACAAGATCTACACTTTAGCATCAATATCATGCATTGTTCAACAAATTTCAAGACAAGTTTAATTAGATAACTGAATGAACCCTTATAGGTGATTCCGGGGTCTCTCCTGTTTTAGGGTTTGGACCTCTCGGATCCCGCTTAAATTGCCAAGCATGCTTTAGGGTCTCATTTCAATCCTATTAAACTTGTCATATCATCATCCTTGCTTGAGCATTCCATATATGCAATGTGTTGATTGTTGTTTCCCCTTTCTTTCCGGTGTTTGGTTCCTTCCGGTAGAATACGATATTAAGATCAAGATTGGAGACCGAGATCAACACCATCGAATATCGATGCACAATACTTGACCAACTGTAATCAAGTCAAGTACAAGGCTTCCGAAGATCTGCTTTATGGGTATTCACAAACAAGGCAATCATAGCCCCACCATGACACAATCCTATGATTTCAAAGTATTTCACCTATGGTCTTTTATCAATAGATAGAGTATCATATCTGTTGCAGTACTCCCTTTGAGCTTATATTACCTGATCCACTGCTGCTAGCATAACTAGGTTTGGCTTGTGTGCACTACTAGAGCTTATATCTATGTGTTGCTTAGCCATGCTTAGCCGTCAGTGCTGGTTCATCCAGAAGATGTACCAAATGCAGAGAATCTAGTATGATATGAGAATGAGCTATACTGATGAGGTAAGATCAGTGGTAAAGGTTAAACATGCTAAGGCTTGTATGGGAAGCCACGGTGAGATGTGGTTGTTGTAGTCTCATGCTCGCCACTACTAGGACCCGACTTCTTGCCTTTGGAACTGAGACGAGCGTACAGCCACGCAGGGCCTGGAAAACCTCACGAGTAACTAACTTGCCTAATAGATTCCATGAGTCACATAGTTCGGGCGTTCCATTCGACATATGCGTAGAAAACGTTTTGAAAGGTTTGGCGGGTGAAGGTGCATCATAACAGGTAGGTAAGCGTGGTCGAGGTTGCTTGGAGTCGATGGAGGCCCTAGTAAACCAACCTCGGCCACATCTCTAGGGACCTACTTCGGGATTTGACCCGTTACGGCGGAACCCTCCTTAGGGCGTGACTCATGGTCTCGGTGAAAGCAAGGTAAAGGTCGTGTCCAACCACCCTCTACCGGCCTTCCAAGGAAGAGTGTTAATCATGTGTCATTAAGAGTCGGTTGGTACGTGTGGGTAAAGTTCTACACCCCTACAGGGTTAAATCGTTTCGAAACGCCGTGTCCGCGGTTATGGATGACTTGGGAACGGACGTGAGATCAACGTGTGCTTAAGGATGCTTCCTCATGGGTACGAGGGGGTGATCCTAGTTGTGAGATGAGGATTACTTTGGTGGATATCAAGAAAATGATCAATTCTTCGAAGATGTCACTCTCTTATCCCCTTTTAAAATACTCTATTTAGATGAGCTTCTTCTCCCTCTTGTTTTTTAAACAAAGATGGCTTTACGCAAAATAACCCCACCAGCCATAAGTCTTGCGGAGTATACCATGTACTCACCCTTTCTTTGTTGATACTTTTCTAGCAGAGTAAGTGTTCCCCTAAAGACGTGTTCCGTACGACATCGACATCAATGAGTAGCTTGGGGTTCCCAGCCGGCAACCTGGAAACCATGGATTAGGACGTCATCATTATGCTTCAGCCCTCTTAGGCCATCTGTTAATATTTCTATACTTAATAGCACAATTTGCCTTCCATTGTATTATTTGTTTGTGGTCAGTGACCTCTTCTTGTAATATTTTGGTTCTTCGCTCAGTTATGAGCTTGCTGTAATAATTTTTGTGTCGCAGGGTTATTGTTGTGTTACCAATTTCTTCACTTGATATCCTCGAGCTCTAGGTTAAGCTTATGCCAGGCTAATGTCTGGGATTTGTTTAACCCTGATCCTGGGGGTGTCACAGTTCTTGGTATCAGCAGTACCGACCGTAGAAAAACCTTGCTATTGGTCGATGTTGAGTCTTGTGCTTGTGAATAACTATTTCAAAGATTAAAATTATTTGCGAAAAATCTAGTACGCTTCTTTTTCTCCTTATCTGGCATCGCTCTTAACTCTAGGTCATCTTACCTTGTGTTGATTTGGAAAAGTTTTGATATCTCTTCTAGTCTTTCAAAACTTAGGTGCCTTTTGGGCAGGTCGTTTCTCACCCAGTTGACCTAGTGTAGAGTTCTCTAGAGTTGTGTGTGTTGTGAATTCCTTGTTCCCCTGTGTTCTGTTTCAGCTGACAGATTCCTTTCCCTCATGATATCTCTACCTTATGGGCCCAAAATATTATACTGTAGGATCCATAGTGTTCTGTTCTAGGCTTCGTGGTTTCTGTTCACCTCGTGTGCCTCCTTTTTATTTGTTTAGGTACTCCAGAAGTTCTTTCTTCTCTTGGAAGTTACCTCGTGATTGCTACCTTGCAGCGTACTATGTGTCACTTAAGTAGTAGTTACTTCTTTCTCGGGTTTTAACCCTTGGATTTGAATCAAAGATCCCGAATTGTGCTAGATTCTGGTGTTACGAATCTTGTACATGAAGCTGATCTTTAACCCAACGTCCATTCCATTGATCCCTGTCGTTAATGTTTACACATTACTTCAGGATGGCTGGTACTACAATTCTAGCCTTCAAGCTTGTGATCTTTGTCACGATTGAATCTTGAAAATTAAGGACTTCCCCTACCACTAGCTATGGCAGATGTTCTTTAATGGAACCAAATAGATCAAGACAAGAGTACTCCTCATGAGTCTCACATCTATACTCGTGACTCTGCCACACCCTCCCTTCTATGCATTGGTTTTCGGAAGAATGATAATCTATGCATCCACATCTCAGGATTCTATCCTGGGTATGTTCTTTCCCCTTGTTGTTTCCGACCTTTGTCTACCAGTAGGTAGCCAAGTAGTAAATGTGCATTGGTGTCTTCCGATGCAAGATACTCTTGTGGTACAGCATGACAAACCATTTCCGGATGTCAGGAGAAACAAACTCCAGTACCTCGTCATATCTAGGACCAGGTAATAGTGTTGTAATCCATAGATCAAAAAGCGTTGATTTGATTATGTTCTGTTCTATCTTGGAGTATCACACCCTTATACACTAAGAGGTCGTGCTAAGTTTCATGACCCTCCTAGTGAAGTGATGATTTTACACATCTTTACTCACCCTTCCCTTGATATTTCGCACGCGAGCATGATGCGTGTGTGTAATAATGTGGTCATCTGAGATTCTTAGCAATCCTTATTGCTTCGAACCCCAAGGACATTTCTGTCATCTTTAGCGTGACTGGTTAACCCTATCACTACACGTTCTTTGGTCAAAAAGTTAGGCTTGTGCCGAAGCTCTGAGACTATGTCTTCTTGCCTCACAAAGCAAGTTCCCTCTCGAACTAAGTGACATATCAGTGGTTCGTGATATTCTAGATGTCCTCTAGAAGTATTACCATGTTGCCACATGACCGTGTTGTCAACTTCTTGAGCAAGCAAGTTCATTGAACTGCTCCTTTCTCCAAGGATCCGCACTGGATACCCCTGAATTAGTTGGTTGAGCTTAAACAACAACTTGGAGAGTTGTAAGACAAAAGTTCTACCTGACTTAGTTTATCTTGAAGGGATGTCTAGTTTTGTTCATGCTGAAGAAAGATAGTGTTTCCTTCATGGAAATGTTATCGCCCCCACCTTTGATTTGATTTGGGTTATCGTCATACCAAACTCATTCCAAAGGATTAT
This sequence comes from Avena eriantha, assembly GCA_910589775.1. Lineage (NCBI taxonomy): Eukaryota > Viridiplantae > Streptophyta > Magnoliopsida > Poales > Poaceae > Avena > Avena eriantha. The sequence goes on along the minus strand of OU342741.1, from coordinate 126,279,157 downwards.
CTTGATGATGCTGCTCCTTGTGATGTTTCACTTGAGTACATCTTCATGTTCTTTGGTCTAACCAATATTCTGCCTCGTGCATGCAACATATGAGTCCATCTTCCTGGAGTATATTGGTAAGTTTGTTGTTGAGCCCATCGATGACATCCTTATCTTCTCCATGCTAGACTAGATTCATATGGAACATTTGGCAATAATGTTGGAAACTTTTAAGAGCCTTCTTCATGTCGTCTCGAAGTATATGTTCTGGATGTTAGAAGTGACCTTATTCGATTCATGTGCAACTGTTGAAAGATGTCGTCGTGGATTTGAGAAGAGTTGTCTTTGTTTCCTTAAGGACACATGTGTGTTTTGTTGTAAGTGCTCAATGTATGAGAAATTGTCCTCCGATAAGTTGTTTATACAAGAGTCTAGCAATCTAGCTCAGTCTATTGGAGCTTAACACTATAGTCCATGTCTCGAGAATCTAGTGACTTTACCTTTGTGGTAAATGTTGCAAACTTTCTATTCAGACATGCTGAGTCTGAAGTATCATCTCATCTAACCAAATCTGAATCTCAAGCAGATATGATGGTTTGTGTTCCTCAAGGTTTTGACATAGGCCTCTATAAACTCGGCAGGATTGATGTAATGTTTGGCACAATTAGTCGGAAGGCCTATTGTCATATTCGCATGATTCAGCAATAACAACCACTCTTCATGAGGCTTCTTCTATGATTTAATATATGAGTTGTGCTTATGGTTTCCTTTGTAACCGAAGTCTGACATTTACTTGATGTCTGGTATTCCGAACATCAAGGAGAACATTTAAAGTAGTGTTGCTAAATGTCTCCCGGTTGATCCTCTAGACCTTCTTATGTTGGCAAGCAACTTGTGGTGCCAAGTAATTGAAGTCTGAGAATGAAGTTTATTTTCCCTCATTAGGAATCTTATTATCTATTCATCTTGGTGGTGTAAAGTGGTATCACGATCTTTGGAAAAGATTTTGATAGATCTGGATGAATAAAGATTTTCCTTCGGTTCCTCTAGCATGTTCGAAGAGCGGCTATGATTTTGGTAATCACCAGTTCCTCTTATTACATGTTCCCTGTGACTCTTTCGAGTCCTTACCACAAAACAACCTTTCTGCCTTGGCCTTCTATTGAACGAAAGAGTGACCCTTCTGTATCAAAAGTAGTTCAACATCATGGTTATCCATATCTATGCACCCGTGAAATCTCTACTTAAGTCACCTAGTAGAGATATGTATCTTGAAGTCTACGGTTTCGTTCTTTCTGTTGTAAGCTTTCCTTCTCAGAAGCTTAAACCCTTCTGAAGCTCCATGGTCTCAATCCTTATGAAGACCATCTATCTAGAAATTTGAAACCATCTCCTCTTGTGTTCCTCTATTACCTTGATGTGTTTCATGTCAATCACCTTAGAGTTGTTTTGAACACTCCTTTAATGAGTTGACCATGAGATACTCTGTGTGTTGTTTAGTGCGTTTCCCTCTTATCCTTAGAAGTGACCATGTTTCTCTTCCTTCTTCCTACCTGCGGAATCTCAGGTTGAGATTCTCGTAAGGGGATAGATCTATAACACCCAAGTTTTGGTTAATTAGTAACTAGGGTTTGATTGTGCATGCATGAGCATCATAACATAAAAGTGCAAACAAGAAAAGAATGCAAAACCCTAAAACCCTAGTTTCATTCTTCCTCTCAAATCAATTCAAAATGTTTTGAATATTTTGAAAACTACAAAAATGTGTGGAGCCCAAATGGATTAAAAGGGCCCCTGCAATAATTTCTATAGTTTACTAAATTCTCTGGTATTTTGAAATGATTCAAAACAGAAAGTATTTGAAAATACAAAAGAGGACACACAAACAGGAAATAGAAAAAGGTTTTTCAAATAAAAATAGTCCTAGAGCCAACCAGGCTGGCCCAGACCCTTCCTCTCCTCTCTGCCGCGTCGTGCGTCTAGTAGCAGCAGCCTCACAAGCTTCTCCACGGCCCAAACTCGGCCCAAGCCAGCCCAGCCAAGGCCCGCGTACCACTTCGGCTGTTTGTTGTCGTCGTCCCCGACGCCAAGCAGCTGCCTGGCGCAGCCTCCGCCGCTCGCCACCGCCGCGATGCACGCAGGTGCTGTGATGGGTGCCGCCGACGACCTAGAGGTGGATAAGGAGCCCGCTGAGCCCTGCTCTGCTTCCCCTCGGCCTCTCACTCTTCCCCAAACCTCTCTCTTTCGTTTTGCCCTAGTGCCGAAACCCTAGGCCATCAAACCTCATCGTACACCGCTGCTCTCGGCCTCCCCAATCCAAGATGATGAGCCGACGAGATCCGTTATGCTGCACCGTGTCTCCTTACAGGAGGAATCGAGCAGAGGTGACCCGATTCGATGTCAGTGACGTCGTCTCCTCCGTCCTCGTCCGAGCGCCGCCGCGCCCATCGCCGTTGTTTCCGTCTGCCTCTATCCTCTCCAAGGCCAGATACACATCAACGGTGACTCTCGGGTCCTCATGGAGCCCTCCTATCCCCCTCGCTCTCTGGTTCGTCGCCGCGCCGTTGATCTGCAAGCTCCGCCGCCATGCTCCACCATAGTTCGTGCTCCGGCGACCCAAAAGGGGTGGCGCCACCACCCTATGGCTCGCCTTGGCCTCCTCTATCAAACGCGCGAATGCACACATCCTTGCTTGCCCTCCTCCGTCGTCCGGGGCCGCCGTCTGGCGTGTGCGCCGGTGAGCTAATGTGGTGCCCGCGTGTCGCCGAGGTGGCGCTTGCGTTAGCACTACACAAGCTTCGCCACGGTGGCACCTAACGTGGCCCTTGGCCCACAGGTCAGCCACAGTGGCTAGCCCCAGCCCTGGTGTAAAACAACCCCCACCCCGAGCTGACGTCAGCATGACGTCATCAGCGCGCGGGTCAGCCCAGTCAAACCCTCTCCGGGTCCCACCTGCACGGGTGGATGCTTAGGTGGCCATGGGGCCCCTCTGTCAGCCTCACTAGCTAGTAGTAGCCCCGGTGTAAAAAGGTTTCTGATTTTTGGTATATATTTCAAAAATGGTTTAATTAATTCTAGAATTTGATATAAAATTGTAAAATCAATAACTTATTATTTATAAGTCAGAAAAATATGTGTAATATATCAAAATGTTCAGAAAAAGAAGATCTACACTTTAGCATCAATATCATGCATTGTTAAACAACTTTAAAGACAAGTTTAATTAGAGAACTGAATGAACCCCTGTAGGTGATTCCGGGGTCTCTCCTGTTTTAGGGTTTGGACCTCTCGGATCCTGCTTAAATTGCCAAGCATGCTTTAGGGTCTCATTTCAATGCTATTAAACTTGTCATATCATCATCCTTGCTTGATCATTGCATCGATGCCATGTGTTGATTGTTGTTTCCCCTTTCTTTCCGGTGTTTGGTTCCTTCCGGTAGAATACGATATCAAGATCAAGATTGAAGACCGAGATCAACACCATCGAAGATCGATGAACAATACTTGACCAACTGTAATCAAGTCAAGTACAAGGCTTCCGAAGATCTGCTTTATGGGTATCCACAAACAAGGCAAGCATAACCCCACCATGACACAATCCTATGCTTTCAAAGTATTTAAATTCTCGCCATGATGCATACGATTCTACTATGGTATTTTATCAATAGATAGAGTATCCTATCTGTTGCATTACTCCCTTTGAGCTTATATTACCTGATCCACTGCTCCTAGCATAACTAGGTTTGGCGTGTGTGCACTGCTAGAGCTTATATCTATGTGTTGCTTAGCCATGCTTAGCCGTCAGTGCTGGTTCATCCAGAAGATGTACGAAATGTAGAGAATCTAGTATGACATGAGAATGAGCTATACTGATGAGGTAAGATCAGTGGTTGATGTCTACGCACTTCTATTCTTGTAGACAGTTGTTGGGCCGCCAAGTGCAGAGGTTTGTAGAACAGCAGCAAGTTTTCCCTTAAGTGGATCACCCAAGGTTTATCGAACTCAGGGAGGAAGTGGTCAAAGGTATTCCCTCTCAAGCAATCCTGCAATCAAGATACAAGAAGTCTCTTGTGTCCCCAACACACCCAATACACTTGTCAGGTGTATAGGTGCACTAATTCAGCGAAGAGATAGTGAAATACAAGTGGTATGGATATAAGACAACGGTGATAGAAAATAGCTTGATGGCGTGGAAAAGACTAAAGGCAAACTAAAATAAAGATGGAAGCAAGCAAACAGGTAACAGATCTAATTGCAAACTGTGTTTCAATGCTTAGAAACAAGGCCTAGGGATCATACTTTCACTAGTGAACACTCTCATATAAATATCTTCTTATTTATGATACTACTCTTAACTACTCTTCGGCTGGACACTCTAATCGATGGTAGGGCTATAACAGCACACCTCACAGTAAGCCTTTCCCATCTAGAAAACCCCACACTGTCACCTTGAGTACTAGATGATTCCAACAAACACCACAATTTCATAAAGACATCCAACTCCAAATATAACTCATAACAAGTATTGGTAATCTCTAGCCTAAGTGCCACCATGGTGAGCACGCTGTCACTTTCACACACATGGGGAGAGCAGAGATTCATTAAAGCACTTGAGTAGCAGAATAGGTCTATAGATTACAAGCTCGTGATCACAATATGATCATGCATAGAGAGAGAGATGAACAGATAGCTACCGGTAGAACCCTTAGCCTTGAGGAAGAACTACTCCCTCCTCATCATGGGAATCAGCAATGGTGATGGAGATGGTGGTGGAGATTGATGGAGATGGCTCCGGGGGCACTTCCCCATCCCGGCAGGGTGCCGGAACAGAGACTTTCTGTCCCCTGAATCTCCCCTTCGGTGGCGGCGGCGTTGCGGAACTTTTCGTGGCTAGAGGCTGGACGATTTAGGGTTTATGCCTCGGGAGGCTTCTTATAGGCTAGAGGGCAAGGTCGGTGGGCAGCCAGGGGGCCCACACCATGCCCTGGCATGGCCTGGGGGGACCCGCGCCATGGGGTGGTGTGGCCACCCTGTGCCCCCTCTCTGACTCTCCTTCTGGCTCCGTGAGTCTTCCGGGAAAATATCAACTTTGGCTTTTGTCCCGTCAAATTCCGAGAATATTGATTTTCTGACTTTCCTAGAACCAAAAACAACAGAAAACAGGCAATTGGCATTGTGGCTCTTGTTAATAGGTTAGTCCAAGAAATCATATGAAAAGTACTCCAAAGTGTGGACAAAACATAAGAAAGTAGATAAAACCAAGCATGGAACATCAAAAATTATAGATACATTTGCAATGTATCAACATCCCCAAGCTTAACTCCTGCTCGTCCTCGAGTAGGTAAGTGATAAAAAGAAAGAATAATTTTTGAGGTGACATGCACCATCAAAGACTTGATCAAAGTATTTGCAAAACATTCAAAGCTGGGATCATAGTACTTCAATCATAACATGAAAGACAAAGTTCTAGCAATAAGCAAAGAAACTATGATGCAACATGAAAAGGCACAAACAAAATATTCATGAATAACAATGCTTTGTAAGACGTTTGTTTGTTTCACATAAAGAAAACATAGCATAGTGGCATCCAGCTTGTCCCTCATAGAGTAGCAAATATAAATGCATAGGACACCTTCAAAGTTCATAAGAGTGACTAGATACAAATAGTTTAAAACAAGTAATATCAAGGTATGCATCAATCAACTAGTCTTGTGACAATGCACATAGAACTAAGAATGGCCACTATGCTCTCAAAGTAGGTGCATAAAGATAAAAGGTGGAGACTCAATGTAATGGTGGAAGAAAGGCCTTTGTAAAAGGAAGTAGGGATTCAAGTCTCATAAAGAGCTTCCAAAAATTATGGTACTTATAGCTTTCAGCTCTCATTGCCCCTATCATAAGCATCTTGAAGTGGTTAAGGTTAAAGTGACACAACTAAGAGGATATGCTTGACAAGTTATAAACCGAAATCTCATGCCCCTTACTTACGAAGACCGATCCTCATGCTACTCAACTTCAGTCACGAGTAAGCTCTTGTCATTGTAAGTACATGTGTATCATTAAGAACCGCCAACGGGGTACCCCTTGCACATGATACGGGAGCTTTCCCATAATCAAAATGACAAGGCCAGCAGACAATGAGCATCTCAGCGATATTTTTATTTGCTATTTGCATAGGTTTTTATTGAGGATGCATCATAGAGTACTCATTATGGTGATGCTACAAGTTTCCACCATGATTAGGCATGGCTTAGGCTAGCGGCCCAGGCGTTTCTCTAACACACATACAAAATCCATGATCTTATAAGTTCCACTTTTATTTCACACCGCCGGGATTCGTAAGCAAAAGAACATGATATCAACGGGGTACAAAGTACAAGTGCAATGTTGAAAGCGTTCCCCATGGTACAGGTTATGCTAATTTCAACTTATAAAGCACAAGCATATACGCAACAAAGAAGGACCCAACGGTTCAAGTTTATTAGATGCAAAAAAGTAAAGTGTGCCATCAAGTTCGTGAGAGCTTTAATCACTAGTTTTCTCATAGCAAGTTTAATTCGGAAGGTAAACAAAAGCATGAATATACTTGGAATAGCATAAGCTAGTAGGTAGGTATGGTGGACTCTTTGGAATAACTTGGTTTATGGAGTTGGATGCATGAGTAGAACTCATACTCTGTTGTGGAGGCTAGCAAAAGATTGGGAGCGACAAACTAAGAGAGCAATAATGGCCATAATCATGCAGAGCGACAAAACATCATTGATCAAAGCATAAAGTGATACTACAAGTTGAAAACTAAAGGATCATAAAGGCTATGGTGACTTGAGATAGTCATAACATGGTGTGAGCATGCGCCAAGTCAACCCAAATAAAGCATCAAAGGAGAATACCAATATACTATGCTTTAATATGCCAAAACAACGCATGATTCATCCAAGGCACATTAAGCAATCTCAATTGTTTATAACAAGTCATGCTACAGCAAAGAATACTAAGCGTAAAGCCAAAACAATATCAAGCATGTCATGACAAAGCATAGGCCACAGTCAAAAACAAGCTCTTTTTACCACATAAGCATGAACTTTCCTACTCTTTTTCAATCCAAACCAAATTATTTCAAAACCAATGCATGAAAGAGGGGGTCCAACCAATTTATTCAGAAAACTAAGAAAACCAAGCAAACAAAAAACCAAAACGAAAATGAAAAAGAAGACGCTCCAAGAACAACACAACTGCGCATGAAACAATAAAAATGAAGTGTTTGGAAGAAACCTGGGATTTTTATTCATGAAGAGGGGGATGCCTTGGGAATCCCCAAGCTTTGACGCTTGTACGTATTGGATATTTCTTGGGGTGACACGCGTGGCATCCCCAAGCTTGAGCTTTAGTCCATCCTTCATCTCATTACTTATTCCTTCCATACACCTGAAATTTTTCCTTCATACAAAACTTCACACAATCTTTATTAGCAACATTAGTGCACTCAAGATAATAAGTCTTAAGGTTCAATTCCAACACCAATAAACTTCCATTAAAACACTAGCTACTATAGCATTTCCCTCAAAAATCTCAATTCCACAAAAGAACTCAAAAAGGAACCAACAAGAAGCAAATGCAAATAATGGCAGATGTCGTCGGATTGATGACAAGTACACCATGAGGGGGTCCTCAAGGCGTGCAGAAGATAGGGGTGTGAGACATACGGTATTCCAGGATGGTGATCACACAAGTTTACCCAGGTTCAAATTCGCCGGCTTTGGACGGATCCTACTCCTGCTAGCAATCCAGTAATACGGCAGAGCCGGAATATGGGTTACAAGGGTTTCGCCTATGCGAGTTGAGATTGTCGACTATTGAGGTGTGCCCTAAAGGCTCTCCCTAGGACAGCTTATATAGATATCCAGCCTAGGGTTTACAGGAGAGATCTATCCGGCTACGACTAAGAGTTGGTTAAAGAGTACATCTTGAACTACAAGTAACATTATGGGCCTAAGTCGGTAAGTCTTCTAGGCCTTCCCGTAGCCGGATTGGACTCCGTCTTTCTCCCTGACTGGGCCACCCGTGAAGCAAAGCTCTAACCCGAAGTGGGTCACACTGGTCAGTGAGGAACTTTGAGGATACCCGGAAAGTATATCCCCAACAGCAGCCCCCGGAGGCCTCCAAGATCCAAAGTCGGATTTATCATCGTCTAGCTTGATCTTCGGCTTGTAGAATCTTGAAGGGTTCCTAAAACTTCACAACAACAAATACGATCCGGGTCTTAAAAAATAAGTCGGACCTATCAACAGGTTATTCGGATTTTCCAGCTTGATTTCAAACTAAGCCGGAACTTGGTCTCTAACATGATCTGACACAAGTCATGGTCAAGTCACGTCATCTAACAGGCATTCCGTCAGCAAGACCGTTGGTGGGTCCACGGTTCACGGAACCGAGGCACCGTTTCAATGCGTGCGTGGAGGTCGAGGCGACGTAATCATCGTGTGGGTCCTTCCTAGTTCCTTCCACGACGCGTGGCGGTTACACTGTAGCATTTGCACGAATCTTGGCGCAGTTAGGTAGATACAAGGGGTTAGGATTTTCTCCTTCTCCTTTCACCAGCCCTTTGCCTTTTCCTCTCCTCCTAATCTCCCTGCGCGCACAGAGCTCCCCCGTTCCTTCCCCAAAGAACTCCCAGCGCCGCCCATTCTAGGTCAACTGCTCGCCGGAGAAATGGCTTCATCTTCCTCTTCCAGCTTGGCGGCAGCGGCGGCGGCGGCGACGGAAGCGGTGGCAGAGAAAGAGAGCTTTCACGGGCTCTGGATTCCCTGCGCGCTTGACGACAAGGGTCTCAAGAACATGGAGAAGGAAGGGCTCCTCTGCGCCGGCGACTGGCGGAGCGGCTTCGAAGAAACCATCCCCAACCCGCGCGCCAGCGAGCGGGTCCACTTCGGCACCCACCTCGACAGAGGTTTGTCATTTCCTCCCTCGGATTTCTTTTCCGAGGTGATTGATCATTACGGAGTTCAACTCCATCATCTTCCTCCTAACTCTCTCTTAGAGATGAGCGCTTACGCTTCTTTGTGTGAGGGCTTTCTCGGCATTAGGCCGAGTTTGACTCTTTTCTAGTACTATTTTCATGTCCGGAGAAACTCTATTACTGCCGGTGTTCATTACATCACCGGTACTATTAGCTTTTCGCTTAGACGCGAGCGCGCGTACCCCAAAATCTTAGCTAGTGACTCGGTCCAACAATGGCCAGCCACATTTTTCTATCATAGATATTCCGGCTCCCCACAAAGCTACTGCTCTGCCGGCTTTTGTTGATGGAGCTGCCACGACCCAACTGTCCTGGGGCGAGGCCGCTCCGGCTCTCACCGACAATCTGATCCTCGCTAAGAGGCGGATCGAATACTTGATCAAACACAAGGGACTGAAGGGATCCAACTTGGTCCAATTTTGGGTCTCACGCCGGATCCAGCCCCTTCAGTACCACGAGGATCGACTGATGCACTCCATCACGTCATCCAAGGAATACTCTCTCCGCATCAGCCCCAAATCCTACACCACTCAGGGCTACATAAGCCAGATCAAGTGGCTGATTAGGGAGCGGATCGAGAGGAGGATCCCGGAGATTTCTCTGGATATGCACACGGCGGAAAACCCTGTAGTGCCGGTAAGCTTCTATCAGTACACCGTTTTATGTGTTTCAATCTTTGAGTTACACTGCAATACTGATATGTTTTCTTTTTTCCAGCTTGCTAACCTCCCCGAGTCGGAATTTGCTCCGCTCGAAGGATATCCTCCTAAGTTTTCTCAGGAGACAGAGGTAGTACCATTGCTAGACCTTGCACTCAAGAAGCACAAAGCTCCGACAGTGGCTGTTGGCACAAAGGAGGTGCCCGTCGTGAAGAGGTAACTTTCAATCAATACTTCCGCCTTTGTACTTTACTCAAATTTCTTTCCGAGATGTATTGTTTCCGACTTTACTACATTCTCAGAGCAAAATCGATCATCAAGGGCAAGGGGAAGGGAACTTCTTCGAAGCCCATGCGACAGACGAAGCTCAACATAGCTTCTCTTGCCATAGCTCCTCCGACTCCTGCCCCTCAACCTTCTGCAACACCGGTGACCATTCCTTCTCTGGTTGTCGCAGAAGACCCGGCTCCTTCAACGGAGCCCGCAATCCTTGAATCGCAAACTGACGTCGCCATGGGTGAGTCAGATCTAGATAAGGGTGAACCCGCTTTGGGTAATGATCCCTCGGTAGAAACCTTCACCGAAAACCTCATCAGCAATCCGGGACTTGCCAAGTTTGGCCTGTCTCAGAAATCTGTTGAAGAAATCCAGCGGCTTTCCAGGCAATGCCTGGAGAAAAGTACTTTATCTGTCGAAGAAGAAGCACAAGAAGCAGAGGATGTCAAGCACTCCAATCTTCTTGAACAAGTGCTTCTTCGCAACGAGAGGATCAGGTCCGGGGAGCTTCCAACTGCTCCTGTGACCCATCTGACTCTCGCTGAGAAGGTTGACGTTGAGGTGAACGCGAGTTTGGATAAACTCACTCGCGAACAATATGTAAGTCAGAATTCCAACTCCTTTTTTTCCTTTATTTCATATCATATCCTCTAGCCCCCAAGCATGAAGTAGGATAAATAATCCGGGTTTATGATTCATTAGGATGCCAAAGAATGAATTAGTGTAGCCCCCAAGGATCGTGCTGATATTAGCAAAAATATTAGCCCGAGTCTTTAGTAGCTTTCTGACTTTGGGTATTCTGACTTACAGAAAGTATATTCCTATAACCAGGATTTATTGAAGAATGTATGTGATAAGCGGAGAGAGATCAAGGCTCTCCGTCTTAAAAATGATGAACTTAAAGTTGCCAAGGATGAAGCCGAAGGTAAACATTCCGAGACTCAAACCTTGTCTTTGTTTTTTCAATGCCGAATTTTTCTGAACTGTTGTTCTTTTTGACTTACAGCGCTGGTGAAACAATCCTACGCCATGATCGAAGAGGCCGAGAACCTCAAGACCTTGGTGGTGGAGAACAAGGAGCTTCGCCAAGAGCTGGATAAGCTCAAGGTGGATCATGAAAAGAGCATAGCTCAAGTCCTTGAATCCTCCTCCATGGCTACTGAAGAGCGTGATCGGAAGATCTCTGCTCAAGATAAAACAATCTCAGACCTCAAGAATGAGCTTAGCAGAGAGAGGGACCTTTCCCAGGTTCTCCGAGGTGAACTCCAGAGTCTCCGGGAGGAGAATACCAAAATTGATGACGTCATTTTCGGTACGTTCCACCTGTCTGACTTGTCTTTTTCTTCGACTTCTATCAATGTCGGATTTTTCTTAACTTGTTTTGTGTATAGGTCCTCTGAACTTGACGGACACTTCTTCCACCGAGCCCTGCACCCACCGGCTTACCCAAGTCGGTGACATGCTTCATGACTTCCGCCAATCCCTTCAGGACATCGGCGAAGCTCTCAAGATTCCGGACATGCACAGCATGTCAGATTTTCAGGTGTGGGACAAGGAAAAGGAGATGTCGCAACTTGTTCAGGATTGGAACATGTCCTACGCGCAGACTGCGGCATAGAATGCTCTCACCATGGTCATGATCCACCATGGAAACATGGAAATATGGCAAGTGACCAGAGGGTACTGCAAAGTAGATGAAGACGGCCAGGAGCAGGACCTTCAAGCCATCATGTACTCCTGCGCCGGATATGGGTGTCATGTGGCTGACCTGACCAGCTACGAGACCCCTTTCTTCACCCGCGTGGATACCCCGCCTCCTCCTCCAGAAGAATCAGCAGAAGTTTCCGACGATGAATGCACCAACTCGGACGCGGACATCTCGGAACGATACCAAGGCGGCGTCTCCAGCGAGCCGGCAGCTCCTTCATCTCCTCCGGCATCATAGATTACCAGAAACATTTTGTATTATCTGAAAAAACATGATGCGTTTGTAAATATGAAGTACTATTATTTTGCTAGTGCTAAGCTTTTGATCTATTCAGCACTTTTCGGCTTTGAATTTTTTTGTGTGCCTGGAATGTTTACACAAGCACTAGTATTTTTTTCATCTATACTTATCATTTATCTGGCTTTCTGCCTCATCCCTTTCGTGAGCCGGCTAAACCTTCTGCCGGAAACTTTGTCAAGCAACGGAGCTCAATTGCTAAACCAGTTTAAACTCGGAAAAAAAGCCGGCTTCCAGTACCAACAATTCACTACTCGGAAAATGCCTGCATCCAGCAATCAGACAAATAACCAAAGTAAATACTAGAAATTTTAGAGTTATACCCGAAGGTAGCAATTTTAGAATCGGAAATCTAGACCAGAACGAACATGAGCATAAAGTACTTTCAAGCATTCTGGGATTTTCGACTATGACATGATCATTCGGAAATAAGATGGTAAAAACTTCTCAAAAAAACTTGAGGCAACCAAAACTTTTATTTCTCACAGAACATGTACATATATATGCTTACAAAGAAGGATAAACTAAGAATAAAAGGGACGTAGCTGAGCAATATTCCGCAGTCTGTCTAACTCATCCGGATTTGTACTGCCTCCAACTCTCTTTCTCTTCTTAGTAGAAGGTCTTTCTTTGACTGGCCTCATGTCAGTTAAGTAGTACGATCCATTGTGCAATTCTCGACTAACTAAAAAGGGCCCTTCCCATACTGGGGAAAGTTTGTGCTTTCTTTGTTGCACAAGCCAGAGAACCAAATCACCTTTATTGCAAGATCTGTTTCGGACTCTCTGGCTATGATACTTGCGTAACTTCTGCTGATAGGCTGTAGATCTCATTTCAGCAATGACGCGAACTTCTTTGACTAAGTCGAGATCATTTTGTCGAGAAATCTCAGCATCCTCTTCGATATACGTGGCCATTCTAGGAGAAGTATGAATCAAATCACTAGGAAGAACTGCTTCTACGCCATAGACCAAGAAGAAAGGTGTATCCTGTTGACCTTGTAGGGTAGTTGTTCGTAAACTCCAAATTACAGAGGGTAGTTCCTTTGCCCAAGCCCCCGCAGCACGTCGTAGTGGTGCTTCGAGTCTCGGTTTAGCCCTTGTAGGATTAAACCATTTACTCTTTCGACTTATCTGTTAGCCTGTGGATGTGTGACTGACGCAATATTAAGCCGGATATTTTGCTCGTTGCAGAATTCAGCCAATTCTCCCATAGAGAAGTTACTCCCGTTGTCCGTGATAATGCTATGTGGATAACCATACCGGATTATAACATCCTCGACAAATCTTTTGGCTGTTGCTCCATCACAACTAGTGTCAGGTTTAGCCTCAATCCATTTTGTGAATTTATCCACCATCACTAGGAGGTGAGTAAATCCGCTTGGAGCTCGTTTAAATGGTCCTACCATATCAAGCCCCCAGACCCCAAAGGGCCATGTTATAGGTATTGTTCGAAGCTGATCAGCCGAAACATGAGCTTGCTTGGCGTACTTTTGGCAGCATTTGCACGTCTTGACTAATCGTTCGGCATCTGCCTGAGCTGTAAGCCAGAAAAATCCGTGTCAAAAAGCTTTTGCCACTAAAGATTTGGCTGAAACGTGGTGACCACACTCGCCTTCATGGATTTCCCTTAAGATTTCCACTCCTTCTTCCGGAGATACACAGCACTGAAAAAGCCCTAGAAATACTCCGTTTATGGAGCTCACCTTTAACAATAGTATAGGCTTTTACTCATCAGATGATCTGCCAGCTCAGAACCTCGTCTTCGGGTAATTTGCCATCTACCAGATAATCTAGGTAGGGTTGAGTCCAGCTGGGAATTACAGCCAGAACTGCTATCAAAGGTGAGTCAGATTTGGTCGGATATTCCTCATCTACTCCCTTTATTAAGGGAACTTTGAGGTGCTCTAAAAAAGCGCCATCCGGGACATCTTTCCGCGCAGAACCTATCCGAAATAGTGCGTCTACTTCCTCATTTTCTGCTCGAGGGATGTGTTGAACTTCAAACCCTTCGAACGATTTAGATAAATCATCCACGACAGCTTTATATGCTGCCATGTGTTTATTTGCATTACAAATATCCGACACTTGTTGAGTAACAAGATCCGAATCTCCGTAACACATAAAACGCCGGATGCCAATATCCTTAGTAATCCGGATTCCATGCAGCAGTGCTTCATACTCAGCAATATTGTTTATTGCTATGAAGTGGATCTGGAACACATATAAAAGTTATCTCCTTGGGGTGATTTGAGGACCAAACCAGCCCCCAAGCCCCCTCGAGCCTTAGACCCATCGAAGAAAAGGGTCCAATATTCCGACTCAGGGAGGATCATGTTCTCCTTCGTCTCTATCCAAACAGCGACAAAGTCAGCAAGGATCTGGGATTTGATTGTTGTTCGAGGTTTATACTCAATGTCAAAAGTTGAGACCTCTATTCCCCATTTGGTGGCGCGTCCTGTTGCGTCACTATTGTTGATTATATCTCTCATGGGAGCTGTGCTCACCACGGTAATTGGATGCTCCTGAAAGTAGTGTCGTAACTTACGGGATGCTAGAAAAACACCGTAAGCCAACTTTTGATAGTGCGGATACCGCTGTTTTGATTCTGTCAGGACCTCACTGGCAAAGTAAGTCTGACATTGCACCAGGTGTTCCTAATTTTCTTCTAGTCTTTCCACCACCATGATGATACTAACGACCTTATTTGTGGCAACAAGATAGAGCAACATCGGTTCCTTAGGTTCTGGTGCTGCAAGGATTGGAGCAGATGAGAGTACTTTCTTCAGGTCTTGTAGTGCAGCTTCAGCTTCGTCAGTCCAAACAAAATCCTTGGTGTTTTTCAGGAGTTTGTATAATGGTGCGGCTCTTTCACCCAGCCGGCTTACAAATCGACTGACCGCAGCGATGCAACCAGTTAATCTTTGTACGTCCTTCAGGCGAGTTGGCCTGGAAATATTGAGTAGCCTTGATTTTGTCCCAGTTCACTTCTATGCCTCTTTGAGACACGATGAAACCTAACAATTTTCCGGCTGGTATTCCAAAGAAGCATTTCTTCGGGTTAAGCATGATTTTGTATTTTCGTAGATTGGCAAATGTTTCCTCCAAGTCGGAAATCAGTGTTTCCTTCTTTTTGGACATTACCGCGATATCATCCACGTATGCATGCACATTGCGTCCGAGTTGATCATGGAGGCAACGCTGCATCGTGCGCTGGTACGTAGCTCCTGCGTTCTTCAGCCCAAAAGGCATCGTAACAAAACATAAGGTTCCGAAAGGGGTTATGAATGAAGTTTTGACTTTGTCAAATTCCTTCATCCGGATTTGGTGATAGCCGGAATATGCGTCGAGAAAACAGAGGAGTTCCGAGCCTACCGTAGAATCGATAACTTGATCAATTCTAGGTGGAGCGAACGGATCTTTTGGACAAGCCTTGTTCAAGGCAGTATAATCAACACACATCCTTAAATCAGTGGTGTCCTTTTTAGGGACCATTACAGGATTGGCCGGCCACTCAGTGTGGATGACCTCTTCTATGAATCCGGCTAACTCGAGCTATGCTAGTTCCTTAGCTATTGCCTTACGAATTTCATCGCCATCCCGTCGTAGGGACTGTTTGACGGGTTTAGCATTCGTGTTTACATTTAGAGAGTGCTCGGCAAGTTCCCTAGGTACTCCGGTCATGTCAGATGGCTGCCATGCGAAGATGTCTTGATTTGCTTGGAGGAACTTGACGAGCGTGCTTTCCTATGCGCTATCTAGGCCTATGTCTATCTGGGTCACCTTGGAGGGGTCATCATCCTTGAACGGCGTCTTCTTCGTCTCTTCTGATGTCTTGAACTCCGGTTTGGCTTTGTCACCTCCTTCTTTGTTGCGGGCATCTCAGACGGATCTATGCTCTTCTTGATCTCCTGGTACTCCTGGGCGTGCAGCATGGCTTCGGCAAAGGCGACATTTCCATCTTCGCACTCTTGTGCTTTCTTCGGGTCTCCCCTGATGGTGATCACGCCGTTGGGACCTGGAATTTTCATCATATTGTAAATGTAACACGGACGAGCCATAAAAGCCCAATAAGCCGGGCGTCCGAATATAGCGTGGTACGCGCTCTTGAACGGGACCACTTCAAAGGAAAGTGCCTCCGTCCGGTAATTCTTTGGAGTTCCAAAGGTGACATCCAAAGTAATCTCTTCCAGGGAATTAGCTTGTCTTGTTGGGACAACTCCGTGAAAGATCACAGAGCTATGGTTCAGCTGGGTTACTAAGATCTTCATCCGGCATAGCGTTTCGACATAGAGAATATTGATGCTGCTACCACCGTCCATGAGGGTCTTGGAGAAACCATAACCGTCAATAAGTGGGTTGACGATTAAGGCGTATTTTCCTCGCTTGTGCAACTTAGGCAGATGATCAGCGTGGTCAAATGTGATTGCCACTTCTGACCAGTCCGAGTATTGGGGGACAGCCGGAACTGTTGCATTGAGCTCGTGGAGAATTGCTTTTTTGACCTTTGCTGGTTGAGATCCGAGGAAGGTGACGTAAGTGTCCTTCTTGGTGGGAAAAGTTTTCTTCCCTTCTGGCTTGGGATTTGAAGCATCAGCTTCCTCCATGTCGGAATCTTCCTTGGTCTCTTTGTCATTTTCGCGATATTTATTTCCCTTCTTCCGCTTAGCTTTGTAGCCCGCGGTGTCATCTCTTTTGATGTCGTCATTGAAACGACATTCAGCGTTGGTGTGGGACGAGCCCCCATTGGCGTCTAGGTGATGCACGCATGGGTTATTAGCAATGTCGGCCCAAGATTAGGTTTTGCCTGGTTGCTGTTCTCCTCTACCTTGGACCCTTGAAGTCCCACGGCCATGCCCGTGGCCTCCGCCGCGTCCTCCTCGTCCTCTAGACCCGGAAATAGTAGTAACCAACGCTGTTTCCATGTTGGGTTTCTCTTCCGAGGTATTTTTGCGCTTCTGAGCTTGTTGCTTTGGTTGTCTTGCCAACTGAGGCACAGCTAGGACATTGAGTAATCCCTCTGCATCATCGTCAGCATCTGCATACTTGCTCGTTGTTTCTATCATCTCTCCCAAATCAGTGACCTTGTCACACTTCAAGTGGTGACGTAGTAGACCAATTGGGAGCCCTACGATGAAAGCTTCAATCGCGGTTTGATCGTTTACTCCTTCACAGGAGTTCTTGGTGTCGATCCATCGTCCGAGGTAGTCCTGGCAAGTTTCTCTGGCTTTTTGGGTGCAACGCTGTAGGTCTCCGACCGAACAGGGCCTCTGATATGTGCCTTCGAAATTCCGAAAGAACACACTTTGCATGTCATACCAGTTATGGATGGTGTTCTCCGGAAGTTCATTGAGCCATGATCGCGCCGTCTTCCGCAACATAAGTGGGAGATATCGGGTTGCGACCAGGCTGTTTCCGCCTTTGGCGATGCAGCAAGCTTGGAAAAAATCCTGTAGCCAAGTATATGGCCGAGCAATACCGTCGTAGGCTTGGATGTGCCTTGAGATAGCAAATCCTTCCGGGAATCTTGTAGCTCTGATGCATGGTCCGAAGCACTTTGGGCCCACGTAGATATCATCGTTTTCGTAGTGTTGTGCCTCTATGTTGGAGTTGATCATGTGCCTTGTGTTGTTCGGGGATAGAGATCGTCCCAAATGTCGGCTGCAGCTGCGGTGCCTTGGAGCCGGACTTCGGCTTCTGCCGCCACCTCCTCCGCCACGTCGTCCTCCTTTTCCCCCTTGGGAGCCGTTGTGATGACTGCTTGGTGGAGAGGGTGGAGCAACTGAATTGTTTCCGGCTGATCGCCGGCCTCCGTCCGGGGCATCATTATTCCGGTTCCGGGGAGGGTCTTCACTACGACGAGCCCCCTACCGGCTTGTACCAGCAAGGTTTTCGTCGTTCCTTCGTCTGTCATTCCCACCATAGTGAGGTTCAGCCGGACGGCTTGTATGTCTAGGAGGTGGCACTTTTTGACGATCCTCCTCCCGACGTTTCTCTTTATCTTCTCCCTTTCGATCGTTAGACTCTCGTCAGGGAGGGTTCCTCAGATTCAGTGCAGCAATGGCCTCTTTTTCGGCCGCTGGAGCAACGTTGCTCTAGTTACGTGTAGTTCTATAATGTTGTCCTAACGATCCGGTTCTTGAATAATTGTCTTCCCGGCGTTCGGGGCGATGATACTGTTCCTGGATGTGATGGGGTCTTACATCAGCCCATGCCGGATCTGTGCGACACTGGTCGGAATCCGAGACCAGTTTTTGACTTTCGGACAGGGCGACCTTTTGCTGTTCCAGTCCCTTGCTGAGTAGTTTGATACCCAAACGGATCTCCTCCGGTCCTGGATTAGCCGATAGAATTTCTCGGGCCGCCACGGTATTCTATACTGGGGTTGGATATACCCAATCCCCTTTGCTATCTTTCCGTGGCTTCCCCATCTCATCCCCGAAAAGGACGGCACGAACATGTGGGAATTGGCCGTCATTGGTGTGATGCTTCCTTGTCTTCTGATGCAACCGAGACATGTAATCCTTAGTTGCCATGTGTTTCTTCTCCTCCTCAATGTTTTTGGCTTCATCTAGGAGTTGTTGACGATGCTCTTCTAGGGCTTGGGCCCTTTCGTCCAGTTCTTCAGCAGTAAGTTCTGCAGCTGTAGGGATAGGTGTGGTTAATGCAGCATCGATGAGTTTACGCGCACCTTCGGTGATCATGTGTCCATCCACCGATTCTTCTTTTTTTCGGCTCTTCTGGGATAAGTGCTCCATCCAAGTATTCTTCGTATTCCTCGGCAATCACCTCCTCTGTCAGAGGGTCTTTTGCCGGGGTCTTGTTCTTCTTCTTCTTCTTCTTCTTCTTTGCCTTCTTGGCAGCGCCGGTAGCAAAGACGGCTTTGGGTCTGTTTCCCGGAGTCAAGATTTGATCGGTACTTTCGGACATCTGGACTTCGGGATTATCTCCGACATCCATGTCATCCTGCGCTTTGGGAGAGTGTTCCCCGGATCCTTCATCCATGGCTTCTCCTTCTTCTGTAGCTTTGGAGTTATACTCCTCTTCATATTCCACGGAGAACTTTCGGAAATCTGCTGACATCATCGATTCATCCGAGGATGCGGGTACGTCGGCGTTGTTCCAATTGCCTCCAGCACAGAGTCGGTGTTTTCTCCAGCATCGGCAGAGCCAGATCCGGATCCCACGTATCCGACAAAGTGCGATGCGTGCTTCCTGAGGTACCTGCGGCTTTCGTGATCAGCCATGTCGAAACTTTTGCTGGTCTCGAGGATTGCATCCGCGCTTTCGCCTTGTAGTATCATGCGTCTCAGTGTATACCTCAGGAAAGGTCTGTCTGTCCCGGCGTCATCAGAGCCGGAATCAGTGTCGTTGTTATGCTCCTCCTGAATTTCGACTTCCACGGGTGGGTCAATCCGAGATCCGGCTTCTCCAAGGAGATCCACTCCAGATTCGACTTGGACAGCTAGGTCCTCTTCAGGCTTGGATTTCTCCACTATCTCCGCAACTGGTGCGGGCTGGGTGAGATTAGGGTTTTTTGAGATCCAGAACTCTGCCGCCTCCGTGGACAAAGGGGACCCAGAAGATTCTTCTGCCTCTATCATCACCACTTGGGTGGGTTGGGCAGGTTCAGCGAATCCGATGTAAACATCGATCTCGCCAAAAGACATGATTGTGTAGGCAGTTACGGCCTCCTTAGACGGAATCCAAGTCTTGTCGAGAACGATGAGAGGAACGTCGCTGGCGTAGAGGATGTGACCGACGGCGATAGTCTCTCCGATTCCGATTCTTGCAGATTCCGCTCGGAACGTAGATCCGAAGCTCACTTGCCCCACGGTGGGCGCCAACTGTCGTCGGATTGATGACAAGTACGCCATGAGGGGGTCCTCGAGGCGTGCGGAAGAGAGGGGTGTGAGACGTACGGTATTCCGGGACGGTGAGCACACAAGTTTACCTAGGTTCGAATCCGTCGGCTTTGGACAGATCCTACTCCTGCTAGCAATCCAGTAATACGGCAGAGCCAGAATATGGGTTACAAGGGTTTCGCCTATGCGAGTTGAGATTGTCGACTATTGAGGTGTGCCCTAAAGGCTCTCCCTAGGATGGCTTATATAGATATCCGGCCTAGGGTTTACAGGAGAGATCTATCCGTCTACGACTAAGATTTAGTTACAGAGTACATCTTGAACTACAAGAAACATTATGGGCCTAAGTCAGTAAGTCTTCTGGGCCTTCCCGTAGCTGGATTGGACTCCGTCTTTCTCCCTAACTGGGCCGCCCGTGAAGCAAATATCTAACCTGAAGTGGGCCACCCTTGTCAGTGAGGAACTGTGAGGATACCCGGAAAGTATATCCCCAATAGCAGAAATCTGTCAAAACAGACCAGCAGGTAAAGACGAATTTTTTCGAACACCTTCTGTTGCTCAAATCGAAAAGTGTTGAACTAACGAAAGTTAGATAACAACCTGGGGCAGAAGCACAGAAATCTGTTTCAGGACAGCAACTTTCCCAATCATTACTTATCTCTAATTAGAGGTTACTCTTGGCACAAAAAGCAAATAAAAAGGATAAGGAGCGGTTATTACTGAAGTAATAACTTCCAAGACTTATCTAAATATTTTGAGTTATCTCCCAATAAGTACTTTTCTTTAACACCTTTAAGTTAGGCATGATAGTTTGAAAAGATGCTCACATAAGAAATATGAATTGAAGTAAAAGAGAGCATCAAGAAGCAAATTCAAAGCACATTTAAGTCTAACCCACTTCCTATGCATAGGAATCTTGTAAAGAAACAAGTCATGAAAGCATAAAGCAACAAGCATAGTAAAGCAAAACAAGTGCAACTTCAAAATTTTCAACATAAAGAGGGGAAACTTAATATTGTTGAGATACATAAAACCATGTTTCCCTCTCCCATAATAACTTTCAGTAGCATCATGAATAAAATTAACAATATAACTATCATAAGAAACATTCTTATCATGAGCCACATGCATAAAAGAATTAATACTCTCCACATAAACATAGTCATTCGTATTAATTGTAGTGGGAGCAAATTCAACAAAATAACTATCGTTATTATTCTCATCACCATAATCATCAAATATAGGAGGCATATTGTAGTCATAATTAATTTCCTCCTCAATAGTAGGTGGACTGAAAATATCATATTCATCATTGTAATCATCATATATTGGAGGTTTGGTATCATCATAAGCAATAGAATAGCTATCTTCCAAAGATGGGGAACTAAAAAGATCATTTTCATCAAAACTAGCTTCCCCAAGCTTAGACTTTTCCATAGCATTAGCAATAATGGTGTCCAAAGAATTCATACTAACAACATTGCTATTAGCATGTGACATGGGTATACCCTATAGGTACTCGAGTTTGGTATATAGGGTCTAAATACGTACAAGCCCACGGTGTCGCCAAGGCCCAAACGAAGGACTCGAGTAACCTACGGACTCTCGATTGCTTGAAGAACAAGAAGAAGTTAGAGATAGAAAGTTTGAAGGGGAAAACCCTAATTTGTAACCGACTTGACCTACTACCCGGGACCTAGCCTATCTATATAAAGGCTAGGAGGGGGCGGCGAGAAGGACACACGCAACCCTAGTTTCCACCACCCTCGCCAGATTGCATCTACGCACCATTGTAACCTCCGATTCCTTCGATAATTCCACGAGCAGACAAGCAGGAGTAGGGACCTCTACGAGGCCTAAACCTGGGTAAATCTTTGTCCCCTGTGTGCTTGTTTTCTAGCCGATAGATGTCTCCAGCGCTCCCTCCTTCTCCAAAACCCAAGTGCATAACAATGGGCATTGATGAGTTAAACCCTCGTCAATTGGCTTCGTCTGTGGGAATTGGGAGTGCTGATGTTGTGGCTTCTTCGGCCCCATCAACTGCGATCGACAACTCTGCAACAGTGGAGATTCGCCAGCTCTTCGACGCGTTCGACTTCACCGTACACACACCAGCCACACGCCCGGCCTTCGAGTCCGTGGGCGACGGAATCAGCCTGGCGATCGGGAGCTTCCGCTTCCAAGTTGGCCAGATGGGCACGCTTCGCATGCCTGATCAGCCGACAGCGCCGACGATTGCCCCAGCATCGTGGTTCCCTCCATCGATCGGCACCCTCAGCGAGCTCAATGCCCCGGCAGCAGTCGAGAACACGGCCAGCGACAGCTATCGCGACTCTGATCTGAGCGATCTGGCCACTGAAGACGGAACCTCTGGTTCCGGATCTGAGAGTTGTTGAAGCAACACCTTCCCCAATCACTTCATGTGCGCCGTCATCAACGCAGGCGATACCTCTGCCAATCGCGACAACGGTTGTAATCCCGGTAACGGGACCGATCAGCCTAACACCGGCAATGGTGGCAACGGCGGTAACGGTGGCAATCGCACCCCCGTCGATAATGGAGGAGCAGTCGAACCTCCATCCATAATAAATGAGCAAACCGGCGAACGCGTCGTAATCAGGCTCAAGGAGCAAGAATGGGCTCGCTGCCGCGAGGCCCTACGAGGCGCTCCTCTACCCTTCGGATCCCTGCAAGAACTGCTGATGGGCTACCACTAGCTCCTGAAGGATGAATTCAAGCGCCAACTGCAAACAATCGCGCAACTCGAAGCGTGTAAAAAGGCAGCGGACGAATCGAGCCTTCGTCGTGCTGGGCTCTCCTCCTACGGAGGATCCTCCTCAAGGGGCAACGAGTACCTCGCCAAGAAGAGGCAATCGCGGATGGCCCATCTCACCGAGCAAGAATGCATAGAAGCCGCAAAAGTCCTCGACTTCGGCTCTATGACAGTCGACACGCGAGGCAACGTGGTCCCTAGGACGCCGCAGGCTGCGGTGACAGCGGCCACCATGTACCTCCTCAACAACCAACCGCCAGCTGGAGATCCCCGAACCGCTATGCATCGATCTACGATCGCGGGCTTGGGATTAATCGAGGCCGCCCCCGACAAGGAGCCAACACCAGACCCAAAGAAGGACAAAGCGCTAGCAAAGCACTACTCCTCGCCCTCGTCCAGCGATGACAGTCACGACCTGTCTCGACGGTGCCGCTCACGGCGACACGACCGTGACTACGATGCGCGCGACGACCTCATGCAGCGCAAGATCGACAAATCAAGGGCACGGCGTGCTCGGTCGACTAACATGGAAGAAGAAGATGGGGAGCTCTGTGGCGCCAGATGCTTCAGCAGATCCATTAGGCAGAAGCGAATGCCTAAAGGGTTTAAACTCCCGTCGGAGAACCCGAAGTTTGATGGCCTACAGGACCCAAAGATCTGGCAGGAGGACCACATCTCCTCCGTCAGACTCCACGGAGGCGGTCGGAGCACGGCCATGCAATGCTTGCAGCTATAGCTACAGGGCGCCGCTCGATCATGGCTCAATAACCTCCCACGCGGATCCATTCGCAATTGGGATGAGCTGGTTTACAGCTTCGTGCGCAACTTTAAGGGCACGTACAAGCGTCCTGCATCAATCGAAGAGCTGAGATGTTGCCAGCAAAGATCTAGCGAATCACTGCGCTCCTACATCCAAAGATGGTCCATCATCAAGAACTCTGCAGAGAACATCTCGGAAGATCGCGCGATTGACGCATTCAATGGTGGCGTCCGCCGCCTAGAACTCAGGGAGGAGCTGGGCCGCTCAAAGCCCCAGACCATCGACCACCTGATGGAGATCGCGAATCGGTGGGCCGATGGAGAAGATTCAGTGAAAAATCACGGTCACTCCGACGAAGAGGCGGAACTCGAACGCAGACGCGACCGCCGAGGCAAGCGTCGCGTGCGCATCTACGATGACCACAACGACGTCAACATGGTCGCGGCTGGCTACGCCGACAGACGCGACGATAACCACAGCAGTGGATACTGTGGCGGCAGATACCGCGACTCCGGGAAAACCACGCAGGTGTGGCAACGCCGCACTCGCGATGAGGCACCCGCGAACTCCATTGAGGACAAACTGTCCGGGCCTTGTACGGTGCACTTCAACATCGACAACCATGATGGCAAGAGGAAGTCCAGCCACCTCCTCAAGGACTGCCGCGAGTTCCTCAAGCTACAAGAGGGATTGGTGCGGATGAACCGCAATGTAGTCGAAAGAGGCTACGGAGCCGCTCCAGGCGCCGTGGCACATGGCGCACCGGCACCACCACCTGGGCTACCCCCGAACGCAGCTACACCAGAACAGCACCACGGAGGCAAACTGTACCCACGAGACATGGGCACCATGATGATCCAAAAAGGACGCCCCTCCAATAGGGTGCAGAAGGCCATCACTCGCCAAGTCAACTTGGCCACACACTCGCCACTAGCCACCACTGAGTACCTCAGTGGAAGCGAGTCATGCATCACCTTCGACAAACGAGACCACCCACCTCAGATACCCCGTCCAGGTCATTGCCCCCTCGTACTCGAGGCGCAAATCGGAGGCTTTGACATGAGCCGCGTCTTCATGGACGGTGGGAGCGGCATCAACCTCATATTCGCGAGTACCTTGCGAGCAATGAGAATCCCTCTAACCTGCCTGGAGGCCCCGGACACAACGTTCCACGACATCGTCCCGGGAAAAGGCGTATACCCCCTGGGCAAAATCAACCTCGACGTCATCTTTGGCATGCCG
Source organism: Avena eriantha (assembly GCA_910589775.1). Taxonomy (NCBI): domain Eukaryota; kingdom Viridiplantae; phylum Streptophyta; class Magnoliopsida; order Poales; family Poaceae; genus Avena; species Avena eriantha. Next base: position 126,254,583 of record OU342741.1, on the reverse strand, counting down.
AAGAACTTCCGGCGTGAGCGCATCGACTTTGAGGTTGTCGACTGGCCCTCATAGTACCACTGCATCCTCGGGCGCGTCGCGTTCGCTAGGTTCATGGCAGTGCCCCACTACGCCTACCTGCAGATGAAAATGCCAGGTCCCAATGCGTCATCAGGATCAACGGGAGCTTCGAGCGCTCTGACAGTTGCGACAGGGAATTCAACAGAATTTCCCAGTCCTTCGGCATGCAGGAGGAACTCGCGAGGCTAAAGGAGACGACAGACAACAGTTTGCCTCCCCTGAGCCGGCCAAGCTCACCTGATCTCTCCTTCAACTCATCTGTGCACACAAAGAAAGTGTAGGTCCACCCATCGGATCCCGCCAAGACGGCCCTCATCGCCAACAACTTGAGTCCCGCATAGGAACTCACGCTCGTCGAATTCCTCCGTGAGCACTGGGAAATTTTCGCCTGGTGTCCTGCGGACATGCCAGGAGTTCCAAGGGAATTCGCCGAGCACGCACTCAACGTCAACCCTGACGCAAGGCCAGTCAAGCAAACAATTCGGCGATTGTCTGAGCCACGAGCGCATGCAGTTGGAATGGAGATCAACAGACTCCTCAAAGCCAAGTTCATACGCGAGATCAAGGAAAGTACTTGGCTCGCCAACACGGTGCTGGTACCAAAAAAGGACACGGATATCCTGCGGATGTGCGTGGACTTCACCTCTCTGAACAAGCACTGCCCAAAGGATCACTTCCCATTGCCACGGATCGACCAGATCATCGACTCCACCGCGGGATGCGAGCGCCTCTGCTTCCTCGATGCCTACTTAGGCTATAATCAAATTCGAAAAGGAGGAAGATCAAGAGAAAACAACGTTTACAACGCCCTTCGGTGTGTTCTACTACAACACAATGCCCTTCGGGCTAAAAAACGCAGGAGCCACCTACCAGCGGTGCATGCAGGCTTGCCTCAAGGAACAACTGGGTCGCAACATTCAAGTCTATCCGTGAGGGGAAGCCTCTCTAATCGACGATTTGCGTGAAACCTTCGCCAACCTCGACCGCTACCGGATCAAGCTCAATCCGGACAAATGCGCCTTCGGCGTTCCAAATGGGCAGCTACTCGGGTATCTCATCTCCGTGAGGGGAATCGAGGCGAACCCGAAGAAGATAAAAGCCATACTGGCCATGGAGAAGCCAAAAAACATAAGGGGCGTCCAGCAGCTGGCTGGACGAATCGCGGCCCTCAGTCGATTCATCAGTCGAATGGGTGAAAAGGCGTTGCCCTTCTACCAGCTCCTCCGCAAAACTAAAAAATTCGAGTGGACCACATAAGGGGGTAGTGTGGCTGCTCCCGACAACCCCTCGGCCTCCCCTTCTGACTATAAGTTGCCCTCGGTACGAAAACCCTAAGTACCCGATCAAAAATCCACGAAAGAGTCTTTAGCCGCCGTCATCTCCATCCCTAGATCGGGAGGGATCTGAAGCTCTTCCCAGCACCCTGTCGGAGAGGGGAATTCACCCTGGCGGATTTCTTCATCACCATGCAAGCCTCCGGTGTGATGCGTGAGTAGTTCATCCTTGGACTACGGATCCATGTAGTAGCTAGATGGCTGGTTTCTCCTCCTTTGTGCTTTCATGTTTAGATCTTGTGAGCTCCGTTCATGATCAAGATCATCTATTTGTAATTCATACATGATGTGTTTGCGGGGATCCGATGGATATTGAGATGCTATTTCAGATTGATTATTGATTCTATCATGTCTTTGTTATTTGTGATCTTGCATGCTTTCCGTTGTTAGTAGCTATCTTGGCCAAGTAGATGCTAGCAACTCCAAGAGTTAGTATTTATGCTCGATAGTGGGTTCATGCCTCTGGTAATCTGGGGAAGTGACAGAAATCTCTAAGGTACTAGATGTGTTGTTGCTACTAGGGAGAAAACAACAATCCTTTGTTCATAGAACAATCGTATTGTTTACTTTACACGCAGTTTGTAAAGCAATAATCTATTGCTTGCAACTTAATACTAGAGGGGGTTCGGATGATAACCTGAAGGTGGATTACTAGTCATAGATGCAGTTGGATGGCGGTCTATGTATTATGTTGTAATGTCCAATCAAGTCTCAAGGGAGTCAAGATGATTAGTATATGCATGTATTGCTTTATCGGTGTTTGTCAATTGCCCCGCTCTAATTTGTTCACCCAGCATGTTCTCTATCTAAGGAGAGCCACCTCTAGTGAACTATGGATCCCAGTCCTCTTTCTTTACATACAATCTACAACTGTTTACTGTTTTGTGTTTACTTTCTGCAAACTTTTACTTCTTTCCATTCGATACGTTTAATCCTTTGTTTTCCACAAAACACGGTGAGATTGACAATCTCATCGCAAGTTGGGGAGAAAGTTCTGTGGTTGTGTTGTGCAGGTCTCCACGTTGCTACTAGCACCGGTAGTGCGCCCTGCCAAAGCTCAGCTAGTAACACCTTTGAGGTGTTTCCTTGCTCCTACTGGTTCGATTAAACCTTGGTTTCATAATTGAGGGAAACTTGCTGATGTGCTCATCATACCTTCCTCTTGGGGTTCCCAACGAGCTCTACATCAACACCACGCACCAAGCACTTTTCTGGGCGCCGTGTATTGAGCCATCAAGCGATTTTCTGGCGCCGTTGCCGGGGAGTCAAGGACATCTTCACAAGGATTGAACTATTCTTCAAGGAACCTATTGGATTCAGCTGCTGGAGGTACCTTTATGACCATCACTTTGGGTGCTACAACAAAACTATTGGACAATATGATGGTTAATTATTCTGAATGGCATACCGAGAGAGCTCCACAAGGTAAGAAGGTAAATTCTGTTGAGGAAACCTCCTCCTTGAGTGATAAGATTGATATTATTATGTCCATGCTTGTTAATGGGAAAGCCCATATTGATCCAAATAATGTTCCTTTAGCCTCTTTGGTTTCTCAAGAAGAGCAAGTTGATGTGAACTTCATAAGAAATAACAACTTTGGCAACAATGCTTATGGTAATAATGCTTATAGGAACAATTTTGGTAACAGTAATTATAAGCCTTATCCTCCCAACAATGGTAATGCTTATGGAAATTCTTACAACAATAATAAGAGTGCTCCCTCTGAACTTGAAGTTATTCTTAAAGAGTTTATTAGTAAACAAACTGCTTTCAATAAAACTATTGAGGAAAAACTCTCTAATGCTGAATGAAATATAGCATCTTTGGCTAAAGCTCAATCTTCTTTGAATAAAATGGTTGCTAAACCTGAAACTAATGATAATCCCTTTGCATCCACTAATGCTATACAAGTAAGAATTTATGAAAATGTTAGACTATTAGCTGAATTACATGCTAAGTGGGAAAGAGAAGATGAAATTGCTAGAAACATTTGTGTTTCTACTATTACCACCACTAGTGTTGAGGCTAGTAATAGTTCTACTACCTTAGATGATAAAGTTGATTTTGATCTTGATGGTTGCAATATCTCTGAAGTTATTAAGTTCCTACAAAAGCTTGCTAAAAGTCCTAATGCTAGTACTATGAACATGGCTTTTACAAAACACATTACTGATGCTCTCATAAAGATTAAAGAAGAAAAGATGAAACATAAAGCTTCTATTCCTATAAAACAAGAAGATGGTTGTGAACCCATCATTAATATGAAAGTGAATGACTTTGATTTCAAAGCTTTGTGTGATCTTGATAGTAGTGTTTCTATTATGCGTAGAAGGATTTATGATATGCTTGATTTGCCTCATCTTGAAGATTGGTATTTGAATGTTCCACTTGATGCTAATGCTAAAAATAAACTCATGGGGAGTCTTAATGATGTTTTTATTATGGTTAACGATTCCTATGTCCCTGTTGATTTCTATGTTTTGGATGTTGAATACAATGCTTCTTGTCCTATTACTTTGGGAAGACCTTTTCTTAGAACTGTTGGAGCCATCATTGGTATGAAAGAAGGCACCATTAAATATCAACTCCCACTCAAGAAAGGTATAGAACACTTCCCTAAAAAGAGAGAAAAGATTTATTTTGCTTCTCCTATGAAAACAAAATTTGGTCTTAATGCTTCTTTATTTGATAACACTTGATTCTTTCTTTGCTTCTTATGCCTAACTTAAAGGCGTTAAAGAAAAGTACTTGTTGGGACATAACCCAAGAATTTTAGTTGAGTCTTGGAAGTTATTACCTCTGTAATAACCTCTCCTTATCCTTTTTATTTGCTTTTTGTGCCAAGAGTAACCTCTAATGAGAGTGAAGTAATGATTGGGAAAGTTGCTGTCCCGAAACAGATTTCTATGCTTCACCGTAAATATTCCTGAGAGAGGTCTGTACGACGGATTGAGCTGTAATTTGTTGTGCTTCTGCCCCAGGTTGTCATCTAACTTTAGTTAGTTCAACACTTTTTGATTTGAGCAACAAAAGGTCTTAGAAAAAATTCGTCTTTACCTGCTGGTCTGTTTTGACAGATTTCTGCCATTTTCTGCATTTGCTTCTTGTTGGTTCCTTCTTGAGTTCTTTTGGGGACTTGAGCTTTTTGAGGGAAGTGCTACAGTAGCTAGTGTTATAATGGAAGTCTATTTGGGGTTACAACTGAACCCTGAGACTTATTTATCTTAAGTGCACTAATGTTGCTAATGAGATTGTGTGAAGTTTTGTATGAAGGAAAATTTTCAGGTGTATGGAAGGAATGAGTAATGAGATGAAGGATGGACTAAAGCTCAAGCTTGGGGATGCCACGCATGTCACTCCAAGAAACATCCAAGAAGTACAAGCATCAAAGCTTAGGGATGCCCAAGGCATCCCCTTCTTCATCAATAAAAATTCCAGGTTTCTTCCAAACGCTTCATTTTTATTGTTTCATGCACAGTTGTGTTTTTCTTGGAGCGTCTTCTTTTTCGTTTTTGTTTTGGTTTTTAGTTTGCTTGGTTTGCTTAGTGTTCTGAATAAGTTGGTTGGACCCCCTCTTTCAAACTTTGGTTTGCAAATAGTTTGGTTTGGTTTGGAAAAGAGTAGGAAAGTTCATGCTTATGTGGTAAAAAGAGCTTTTTTTGACTGTGGCCTACGTTTTGTCATCCATGCTTGATATTGTTTTGGATTTATGCTTAGTATTCTTTGCTGCAGCATGAATTGTTTTAAACAATTGAGATTGCTTAATGTGCCTTGGATGAATCATGCGTTGTTTAGCGTATTAAAGCATAGTATATTGGTATTCTCCTTTGATGCTTTATTTGGGTTGACTTGGCGCATGCTCACACCATGTTATGACTATCTCAAGTCACCATAGCCTTTATGATCCTTTAGTTTTCAACTTGTAGTATCACTTTATGCTTTGATCAATGATTTTTTGTCGCTCTGCATGATTATGGCCATTATTGCTCTCTTAGTTTGTCGCTCCCAGTCTTTTGCTAGCCTCCACAACAAAGTATGAGTTCCACTCATGCATCCAACTCCCTAAACCAAGTTATTCCAAAGAGTCCACCATACCTACCTACTAGATTATGCTATTCCAAGTATATTCATGCTTTTGTTTACCTTTCACTTGTTATGAAAAAACTAGTGATTAAAGCTCTCACGAACTTGATGGCACACTTTACTTTACTTGCCCTTAATAAACTTGCACCATTGTGTCTTCTATGTTGTATATGCTTGCACTTATTTGTCGGGAATTAGCAGAACCATGCTTTCATGGGGAACGCTTTCAACATTGCACTTGGTACTTGTACCTAGTTGATATCATGCTCTTTTGTATATGGATGTCGTCGGTGTGAAATGAAAGGGGAGCTTGTAAGTCCATGGAGTTATGTATATGTGTTAGAGAAACGCCTGGGCCGCTGGTCTAATCCATGCTGACATGGTGGAAACCTGCAGCGTAATCATAATGAGCTGTCTATGAAGCATTCTTATTATATAAAAAAATAGTCCTATACTGAGAAAAAACAGAGAAAAAGAGAAAAAAGAGATACTATGAAAAGAGGAAAGAGAGAAAAAAGCACCATATTCCCATGGTAAATAAGAAGAATGCTGAGATGCTCGTTGTGTGCTTGCCTTGTCATTTTGATATGGGGATTCTTCTGTATCATCGGGCAAGGGGTACCCCGTTGGCGGTTCTCAATGATACACATGTACTTACGATGACAAGAACTTACCGGTGACTAAACTTGAGTAGCATGAGGAGCGGCCCTCGTATACAAGGGACATGAGATTTCTGACTTATACTTCGTCAAGCATGTACACCATAGTTTGTTCACTTTAACCTTAATCACTTCAAGATGCTTATGATAGGGGCAATGAGAGCTGAAAGCTATGAGTACCATAATTTTTGGAAGCTCTTTATGAGACTTGAATCCCTACTTCCTTTTACAAAAGGCTTTTCTTGCACCATTATATTGAGTCTCCACCTTCTATCTTTATGCACCTACTTTGAGAGCATAGTGGCCATTCTTAGTTCTATGTGCATTGTCCCAAGACTAGTTGATTGATGCATAACTTGTTATTGCTTGTTTGAAACTATTGTATCTAGTCACTCTTATGAACTTTGAAGGTGTCCTATGCATTTATATTTGCTACTCTATTGAGGGACAAGCTGAATACTTTTATACTATGTTTTATTTATGTGAAACAAACAAACATCTTGCAAAGCATTATTATTCATGAATCTTTTGTTTGTGCCTTTTCATGTTGCATCATAGTTTCTTTGCTTATTGCTAGAACTTTGTCTTTCATGTTATGATTGACGTACTATGATCCCAGCTTTGAATGTTTTGCAAATACTTTGATCAAGTCTTTGATGGTGCTTGTCACCTCAAAAATTATTCTTTCTTTTTATCACTTACCTACTCGAGGTCGAGCAGGAGTTAAGCTTGGGGATGTTGATACATTACAAATGTATCTATAATTTTTGATGTTCCATGCTTGGTTTTATCCACTTTCTTGTGTTTTGTTCCAACTTTGGAGTACTTTTCATATGATTTCTTGGACTAACCTATTAACAAGAGCCACACTGCCAGCTGCCTGTTTTCTGCTGTTTTTGGTCCCAGGAAAGTCAGAAAATGAATATTCTCGGAATTGGACGGGACAAAAGCCAAAGTGCCTATTTTTCGGAAGTGATCATGTGCCAGAATACGAGACGGAGAAGGGCCAGGGAGCCACCACACCACTTGGCCGCGCGGCCAGGCCTGGCCCGCGCCAGGGGGTGGTGTGGCCGCTCCCGGCACCCCCTCGGCCTCCCCTTCCTACTATAATTTGCCCTCGGGACGAAAACCCTAAGTACCCCGATCAAAAATCCATGAAAGAGTTTGTAGCGCCGTCATCTCCATCCCTAGATCAGAAGGGATCTGAAGCTCTTCCCGGCACCCTGCCAGAGAGGGGAATTCACCCTGGAGGCTTTCTTCATCACCATGCAAGCCTCTGGTGTGATGCGTGAGTAGTTCATCCTTGGACTGCGGATCCATGTAGTAGCTAGATGGCTGGTTTCTCCTCCTTTGTGCTTTCATGTTTAGATCTTGTGAGCTCCGTTCATGATCAAGATCATCTATTTGTAATTCATACATGTTGTGTTTGCGGGGATCCGATGGATATTGAGATGCTATTTCAGATTGATTATTGATTCTATCATGTCTTTGTTATTTGTGATCTTGCATGCTTTCTGTTGTTAGTAGCTATCTTGGCCAAGTAGATGCTAGCAACTCCAAGAGTTAGTATTTATGCTCGATAGTGGGTTCATGCCTCTGGTAATCTGGGGAAGTGACAGAAATCTCTAAGGTACTAGATGTGTTGTTGCTACTAGGGAGAAAACAACAATCCTTTGTTCATAGAACAATCGTATTGTTTACTTTACACGCAGTTTGTAAAGCAATAATCTATTGCTTGCAACTTAATACTAGAGGGGGTTCGGATGATAACCTGAAGGTGGATTACTAGTCATAGATGCAGTTGGATGGCGGTCTATGTATTATGTTGTAATGTCCAATCAAGTCTCAAGGGAGTCAAGATGATTAGTATATGCATGTATTGCTTTATCGGTGTTTGTCAATTGCCCCGCTGTAATTTGTTCACCTGGCATGTTATCTATCTAAGGAGAGCCACCTCTAGTGAACTATGCATCCCGGTCCTCTTTCTTTACATACAATCTACAACTGTTTACTGTTTTATGTTTACTTTCTGCAAACTTTTACTTCTTTCCATTCAATACGCTTAATCCTTTGTTTTCCGCAAAACACGGTGAGATTGATAACCTCTTCACAAGTTGGGGACAAAGTTCTGTGGTTGTGTTGTGCAGGTCTCCATGTTGCTACTAGCACCGGTAGTGCGCCCTGCCAAAGCTCAGCTAGTAACACCTTTGAGGTGTTTCCTTGCTCCTACTGGTTCAATTAAACCTTGGTTTCATAACTGAGGGAAACTTGCTGCTGTGCTCATCATACCTTCCTCTTGGGGTTCCCAACGAGCTCTACATCAACACCACACACCAAGCACTTTTCTGGGCGCCGTGTATTGAGCCATCATGCCCCAAAACTCTGTGTCCTCCTTTACTTTTTCAATTTATCTACTCGAGGGCTGCGCCACCCTATACACATCTGTTCTTCAAACCAAAACGCGATATCCTGAGTAGCTGGTACATCAATCGAAACCCTTAACACAACCTCAACCCAGCTGCAACACACCTAATAGGTTGACAAGGGACTGAGATAAAACATGGCCAGGCTAACGAAAAGGACTCGCATAGTGCAACACACTTCATGCTAACAAAGCTCTTTATGCACATTCGACAATAAATTATTTACAACAATTATACAAACTTTACAACACAAGTACACTTATGTGCAGGATACAAACTAAGCTACTACTGCAGCAGGAGAACGTTGGTTTGTTCCTCAAAGAAGTCGACGATCTCTTCTGTTGGGCGATCCACCGCCTGGTAGTGCAGCACCATATTCCAGGAAGAACCTGCTGGTGGTGCAGGCGGCCCAGATGCAATTGCCGCAACATCTACGTCAGGCCTGTGCAGTCGCACCATTGATAAAGCAGCATTGGCACCAGCCACCAACTGTTGCCTCACGCACTCGCGAACCGTGGTCAGGTCTTGAAACTTGGCAAGGAGGGCCAGCAAACTTGATGGAGTATCATCCAGCGGAAACATCGCCCGATAAATGTTCTTCAAGCATGACTGCGACTTCTTCAGAAAGAGCAGCACTCACGACGCACGATCCTGCAGGGTCGCCAGCGCAGTCGCACGATCATGATCTACCCAGAAGTATCCACTCTCTTGAAGTTGCTCCTGGGTAAGATCATGCAGGCGAATGGCAATTCTATCCTTCTCCTCCTGTGGATGACGCGTGCTGACAACTACATGAAGCAGCAACAGCAGCATGAGTACAATGTACCACTGCAAGTGACTACAAGGAAAAGACGAGAACAAGCAAACTAACATTTGAATTGGTCGCCCAGCTGCGTCACCTCGCCAAGCAGATACTGCTCTCGGGCGGCGGCTTTTTCCGCCTTCGACTTCCATACATCCGCATTACCGCGGAGCATGGGCAACTCACGCTCCAGCTGCTTCACGCGGTCATGCAGTCGCGAAAGCAAAGACAGCTCATCTACCCTGGAGCACGGCGGTGCCACGGTATCATCAAGAGTCGGCGAGTCCTGAGTTTCCCTCAAAGGATCACTTGATGTACCCTAGCACAAGTCAAGACAGAAGCAAATAAGACGACCAAATCAACACAAAGACAAAAGGATCAGATGCATTCAAGACTAGCAAAAGTATCAACAGGTACACTCGCCAGCAGGCATATTCTTAAACAAAAAGGACATAAACTAATTAACTATTACAAAGCTAACTAAGGAGCAACTGGCTTCTTCGACTTCGATGACTTCGGGGGCTTCATCAAGTCCGTGGCAGTGTCATACGCCACTGACTTTCCGCCGGCCCCTGATGCCGAAGCTTTCGTTGCTTTCTTGGCACGTTGGAGCTCCTCAGAGTACTTCGCAACAGTATTTATCAGATGATGCCCATATTTGCCATAGGCAGTCGCGAAAGGAGCGAAGACTACCTGCTGGCTGTCCGCGCTAACAGGCATCGCCTTCGACACCGCGGCAGGATCGATCTCGACTCCGTGGGCCTGCACCATGGCAAGCGACATGGACGCGTCGGCCGCGCGAAGTGTGTTCTTGAAGCTGGAACGCACACCTCCAGCGAGTGACTCCACCAGCTCGTCAATATTCTCGACTAGCTCCGCCTTGGGCATCAGCTCCTCCCGAAGGTGACTAATTACGCTTTTGGCCTTGGAGAGCGTGTCCTGCACGGCGGTGCTGCGGTCTTCAACTGCTGACAGTGCACCCGCCAGAGCGTCATCACGACGAAGGGCCTTCGGGTCGAAGCTCAAATCGCCAGCATCTGTACATAAATCCACACATGGACAAAAACATCAGCGCCACCAGCAAAAACATTCGAAGTAGAGAAGGATAACAATATCCACAAGCAAAGTACCTGAGAGGGCCTTGGCAATTGAGAACAGTTGTTCTTCGAACAACTTCTCCCTGGCTGCGTAGGAGGCACGCAGATCCTCTTCACGCTTCCGCGCCTCATCATGCATCGTGATTGCTTCGTCGCGACCTTTCACAGCCGCGGCGAGTGTCTTCTCTAAGGCAGCGGCGTCACGCAATAGGGCATTATGTTCAGCTACACGACAAACAAAATTGACTATCAGTCGACTATATCAAAGGGGAAGAGAAAAAAGAAGAAGAAGTGTAGAACGCTCACTCTCAACCACGCGGTGACGCGTCTCCAGCATCGCATGCTGGCGGCCCATCGCAAGCACTTGATCTGCCAAGTGCGCGGCTTCCTTCACAAGGAGCTATCGCACAACAAGGAGTCAGCAGAGGCAATAGATAACATCGACTGCAACACTAAAAAGGAGAAAAAACTACACTTACATGGTCCTCCAACGACTCCAAAGATGTTTGCTGTACCATCATCCGGGCAACCATTCGATGCTCTCCAGCATGAGGAGAACTGGAAGAGTTGTGCCCGGAGTGGGTCGCCAATGGAGGGGAAGGAGCGCACTCGACCACTTTCTTGGCCCTTGAGGTCACGACTCCTGATCCCTTCAAAAATTGGACGTCGCCAGAAGATGACGACGCCTCTTGACTGCAAGACAAAACCCACATTGAGAAAGGGCAAACTCTGAGACAAGCCAACAAGGACAAAACAGAGAAGAACAAGTGAACCAGAAAACTTACCAGTCAAACTTGTCAAAGTCAAAAGTGGCCTCCCCAGACTCCGACGAAGACTCCTTGGGCAATCGCATCTTCTTGCGAGAAGATGGTGCCATGGCGCTCACAGGAATAGCAGGTATCGGCAACTCCGCACCAACACCCATACCTTCCGGAGTCAAAGGAGACGACGCATCAGAATCCTCGTTGCGCGAACGCTTGCGAGTATCCGGACTATCGGACTCGGGGGCTTCCTCCTCCACATCAGAAGGGACGGTCGACTCCGACTCATCCTCTTCCAAAGCTTCGTGAGGGATAATCCCCTCAGGAAGAGGGGCATACAAGGCGACACCGCCCAATCCCGCATGCAGACAACAAAAAATTTAGCAAAAAAAAACAAGTAAGCAACAGAGAAGCAATCGACAAATTCAGCTACTGCGTAGCACAACTATACCTCAGGAGGAGGATTCGAAGCATCAAATGGAGGAACAACTGGATCACTGGGGAGCACATCCTTGATGGTGTACTTGGTGACCAGTTAAACCCTCTTTTCCACCTCACTTGCGGACATGCCATCGGCAGACACACGAGTGGCATCATCAGCGCCAGCCCACTGAAACATGGGGTGGACTCTGGCTTGCAGGGGCTGGACGCGACGGCGCAGCCAAGTACGGATGAGAGCGCAGCCTCCCTCCTCTTTGACTATGCGACTCTCGAGGTCGCAAACGCGCCTGTACAACGCATCTGTCTCCGTGGACTCGCCAGGCACGACTACGTTCTTCCAGGAGCGCATCCTCCTGCATGGTGTCGCGGGATCGAAGGGCGCAAGTCCAAAGAGCTCACCGTTAGCCTTCTCATCGCGGATGTAGAACCATTTGTCCCTCCATCCTTGGACGGACGCCATGAGCTTGATGTCGAAGTAGGTGGCGGATGGGTCGACATGAATTCCGCAACCACCTACATCGTAGACTAAAGAGCCAGATGCAGATTGGTGCTTCAATTTAAAAAGGCGCTTGAAGAGGCCGAAGTGTGGCTCGATTCCGAGCCAGCACTCGCAGAGAGTGATGAAGCAAGAGATGTGGAGGATAGAATTCGGGGACAGCTGATGGAGCTGAAGCCCGTAGAAACAAAGGAGACCCCTAAAAAAGGGGTGAAGGGGCAAGGAGAGACCGCGAATGATGAATGCTAAAAACATCACTCGAAAACCAGAGGGGGAGCAGGAATTGTCTCACCGCTAGGGACGCGTGCGTCGGCGACTGCGGCGGACAGTACTCCGTCTTGGCGAAGAAGACGGAGATTAGACGCCTTGATGATGGAGGGGCGCCACGCACCATTCGTGACGCGAGTGCCCGCGACCTTCTTCTTCCTGCCGGCGGCGGTGCTGGTGCCCGCAGCGGCGGAGCCGCCCTTCTTCTTCGCCACGGCAACGGTGGCCACGGAATCAGCGGCAGCGCCTCCCTTCTTCTTCCCCATTGTGCGACGGTGATGCAAGCGAAGAAAGTAGCTCGGAAACGAGCGGAGCTGGTCCAGCGTCGTGGAAGAAATAGGCGCAGAGAAAGCAGAGGAGCAGCGGCAATGGCGATGGCAGCAAAGGATGAATAATAACAGATGGAAAAATTACCGTCGTAGCGCCGCTACTTAAGCCCTAGAAGATGCAATCCAACGGCTCAGAAAAACCCTACTGGACGTGTGGCACACATCGTATTGGACACGTGGAGGAGTGGAAGCGCGAACCGTCCCTCCACTACTCCCATTGCGTGCGGAAATCGAGGAGGTGCAGTTAAAATAAAGATTACGCACGCCTAGTCAAATCAAAGTCAGAAAGTGGGACTCACTGCTCGTCACGTCCCATCAAACTCGCTCACGTGGGCAACTGAGGTCATAAAAGCGTCAGCACTAACGTCATCAAAGCTACGCAGCGGAAAACTTCGACTACTTTAGTCCTTGCTCGAGTCTTCGACTCCACCAAGCACTCGGGGGCTACTCCCATAGGGAGCGCTGGTCGCGCACCCTACGATTTTCTCTTTCTTTTTGCAGGAACATGGACAATAAAAGGCAAACCCAACAACTCGAAATACGGTTCTACTATGTACATGGGTTGCTCCCATAGGGAGCGCCAAAAACAAATTCGACTGAAACAAACAAGCAAAAGACAATAGCAGTCGCAAAAGTTCTTTAGTCCCTGCCTGAGTCTTCGACTCAACCAGGCACTCGGGGGCTACTCCCATAGGGAGCGCTGGTCGCGCACCCTATGATTATTTGTACAAAAACTGTGTGTTGATAATGTCCACACTCGAAGATCATGGCGACACCGCCTCATAATTTTTCCCTACAAAGAGATTGCGTCTCCTGGGTCACCCGAATCGTCTCCGCGATGATAAAATTCGGATGTCGCGCTTACAGCATGAAGGTAAGACCTGAATAAGGCCTGGCAACGCATTAGTTGCGCACTACCAGAAATGTATCCGTGCCTACAGGTACGATGAACATGCCTCGACGGATGCGTCGAGTGCTCACACCCATATAACTGGAATTCGACTCCTGTAAGACCTCCGCAACTTGAGTCGAATTACGCCAGCACTTTCCTGGATTCGAGTCTGGGGACTCGAGTTCGAGTAAATTGCGTTGTTTCACCCTAAGGTGGTTAACTGATACCGATACTTTGGTTATATCAGGCACGTGCATCAACAATCCCTATGACACAAATAAAGTAGTCGAAATACGCTCGTTCAGGCACTCGAAAGACTTCAAAAAGTCCCCAGTCGAATCTGCGATTCCACTGGACACTCGGGGCTACTGACATGGGTATACCCTACAGGTACTCGAGTTTGGTATATATGGTCTAAATACGTACAAGCCCACGGTGTCGCCAAGGCCCAAACGAAGGACTCGAGTAATCTACGGACTCTCGATTGCTTGAAGAACAAGAATAAGTTAGAGATAGAAAGTTTGAAGGGGAAAACCCTAATTTGTAACCGACTCGACCTGCTACCCGGGACCTAGCCTATCTATATAAAGTCTAGGAGGGGGCGGCGAGGAGGACACACGCAACCCTAGTTTCCACCACCCTCGCCAGATTGCATCTGCGCACCATTGTACCCTTCGATTCCTTCGATAATTCCACGAGCAGACAAGCAGGACTACGGACCTCTACGAGGCCTGAACCTGGGTAAATCTTTGTCCCCTGTGTGCTCGTTTGCTAGCTGATAGATGTCTCCAGCGCTCCCTCCTTCTCCAAAACCCAAGTCCATAACAATGGGCATTGATGAGTTAAACCCTCGTCAGCATGCAAATAAAGTTCCATAGGTTTTTTAATTTTCTCTTCAAACACTTCATGTCCTAACTCAAGATAAATACTATAAAGCTCTCTAATTTTTTTTGTTTTCCATTAATCCTAACTAGTGAAAACAAGAAACAAAAAGACAAAATTGCAGAATCTAAAGGAAATAACTTAGAGTACTCACACCAGAAAATAGGCGTTTGTCGTGGGAGGTTCTTCTTCTTTAATCCTCCGGTGTGAATACCTTTTACCTTTCCTCCCCGGCAACGGCGCCAGAAAATAGGCGTTTGCCGTGGGAGGTTCTTCTTCTTTAATCCTCCGGTGTGAATACCTTTTACCTTACCTCCCCGGCAACAGCGCCATAAAATAGCTTGATGTCTACGCACTTCTATTCTTGTAGACAGTTATTGGGCCTCCAAGTGCAGAGGTTTGTAGAACAATAGCAAGTTTTCCCTTAAGTGGATCACCCAAGGTTTATCGAACTCAGGGAGGAAGTGGTCAAAGGTATTCCCTCTCAAGCAATCCTGCAATCAAGATACAAGAAGTCTCTTGTGTCCCCAACATACCCAATACACTTGTCAGGTGTATAGGTGCACTAGTTCGGCGAAGAGATAGTGAAATACAAGTGGTATGGATATAAGTCAATGGTGATAGAAAATAGCTTGATGACGTGGAAAAGACTAAAGGCAAACTGAAATAAAGATGGAAGCAAGCAAACATGTAACAGATCTAATTGCAAACGGTGTTTCAATGCTTAGAAACAAGGCCTAGGGATCATACTTTCACTAGTGAACACTCTCATATAAATATCTTCTTCTTTATGATACTACTCTTAACTACTCTCCGGCTGGACACTCTAATCGATGGTAGGGCTATAACAGCACACCTCAAAGTAAGCCTTTCCCATCTAGAAAACCCCACACTGTCACCTTGAGTACTAGACAAGTCCAACAAACACCACAATTTCATAAAGACATCCAACTCTAAATATATCTCATAACAAGTATTTGTAATCTCTAGCCTAAGTGCCACCATGGTGAGCACACTGTCACTTTCACACACATGGGGAGAGCAGAGATTCATTAAAGCACTTGAGTAGCAGAATAGATCTATAGATTACAAGCTCATGATCACAATATGATCATGCATAGAGAGAGAGATGAACACATAGCTACTGGTAGAACCCTTAGCCTCGAGGAAGAACTACTCCCTCCTCATCATGGGAATCAACAATGGTGATGGAGATGGTGGTAGAGATTGAAGGAGATGGCTCCGGGGGCACTTCCCCGTCCTGGCAGGGTGCCGAAACAGAGACTTTCTATCCCTCGAATCTCCCCTTCGGTGGCAGCTGCGTTGCGGAACTTTTCGTGGCTGGAGGCTGGACGATTTAGGGTTTATGCCTCGGGAGGCTTCTTATAGGCCAGAGGGCAAGGTCGGTGGGCGGCTAGGGGCCCACACCATGCCCTGGCGCGGCCTGGGGGGACCTGTGCCATGGGGTGGTGTGGCCACCCTGTGGCCCCTCTCCGACTCTCCTTCTGGCTCCGTGAGTCTTCCGGGAAAATATTAACTTTGGCTTTTGTCCCGTCCAATTCCGAGAATATTGATTTTCCGACTTTCCTAGAACCAAAAACAGCAGAAAACAGGCAACTGACACTGTGGCTCTTGTTAATAGGTTAGTCCAAGAAATCATATGAAAAGTACTCCAAAGTGTGTACAAAACATAAGAAAGTAGATAAAACCAAGCATGGAACATCAAAAATTATAGATACATTTGCAATGTATCAGTGGTAAAGGTTAAACATGCTAAGGCTTGTATGGGAGGCCACGGTGGGATGTCGTTGTTGTAGTCCCATGCTCGCCACTACTAGGACCCGAGTTCTTGCCTTTGGAACCAAGACGAGCGTACAGCCACACAAGGCCTGGAAAACCTCACGAGCAACTAACTTGCCTAGTAGATTCCATGAGTCACATAGTTCGAGCGTTCCGTTCGACATATGCATAGAAAACGTTTTGAAAGATTTGGCGGGTGAAGGTGCATCATAACAGGTAGGTAAGCGTGGCCGGGGTTGCTTGGGGTCGATGGATCCCCTGGTAAACCAACCTCACCCACATCTCTAGGGACCGACTTTGGGATTTGACCCGTTATGGTGGAACCCTCCTTAGGGCGTGACTCATGGTCTCGTCGAAAGCAAGGTAAAGGTCGTGTCCAACCACCCTCTGTCGGCCTTCCAAGGAAGAGGGCTAATCATGTGGCATTAAGAGTCGATTGGTACGTGTAGGTAAAGTTGTACACCCCTGCAGGGTTAAATCTTTTCGAAAAGCCGTGTCCGCGGTTATGGACGACTTAGGAATGGACGTGAAGATCATAGAGAACTTTAACCTAGTCATAAAACTTGGCAGATCAACGTGTGCTTAAGGATGCTTCCTCATGGGTACAAGGGGGTGATCCTAGTTGTGAGATGAGGATTACTTTAGTGGATATCAAGACGATGATCAATTCTTCGAAGATGTCGCTCTCTTATCCCCTTTTAAAATACCCTGTTTAGACGAGCTTCTTCTCCCTCTTGTTTTTAAACAAAGATGGCTTTACGCAAAATAACCCCACCAGCCATAAGTCTTGCGGAGTACACCCTGTACTCACCCTTGCTTTGTTGATACTTTTCCAGCAGAGTAAGTGTTCCCCTGAAGACGTGTTCCATACGACATCGACACCTACGAGTAGCTTGGGGTTCCTGGCCGGCAGCCTGGAATCTACGGATTGGGACGTCATCATTATGCTTCAGGCCTCTTAGGCCATCTGTTAAGTTTGCTATACTTAATAGCATAATTTTCCTTTTGTTGTTTTATTTGTTTGTGGTCAGTGACCTCTGCTTGTAATATTTTGGTTCTTCGCTTAGTTATGAGATAATTTTTGTGTCGCAGGGTTACTGTTGTGTTACCAATTTCTTCACTTGATATCCTCGAGCTCTAGGTTAAGCTTATATTAGGCTAATGTCTGGGATTTGTTTAACCCTAATCCTGGGGGTGTCACAACAACCCAGTTTGTTGCTGCAATATAGAGCAACATCGACTCTTTGGATAGTGGTGACACCAATATCGGTGCTGAAGCCAACACCTTCTCGAGTTCACAAAATGTGATATCAGCTTGCTATGTCTAGATGAATCTATCGATTTTCTTCATCAACTGATACAATGGCACTGCCTTCTCTCCCAACCGACTAATGAAGCGGCTCAATGATGCCAGGCATCCAGTGAACTTATGGACGTCATTGAGGCACTTCGGTAGTTCCATTCTTTCTATGGTGCTAACTTTTGTGGGATTTTCCTCGATACCTCGGCTTGATACAAGGAAACCGAGTAATTTGCCTGCTAGCACACCAAATGTACATTTGGTCGGGTTCAATTTCATCCTGAATCTTCTCAGGTTTGCGGATGTCTCTCAAATATCATCTAAGAGGGTATGACTCTCCTTGGTATTAATGACGACATCATCAACATATATACACCTTCACATTCTTACCAATTTGATCATGCAAACATTTCTGCATACATCTTTGATATGTGGCACCTGCATTTCTCAAAGAAAACGGCATAGTGCGATAGCAACAAGCTCCGTACAGGGTAATAAGGGATGTCTTTATTTAATATGCCGGTTTCAAAGGTACCTGGTGGAAACCATAATAAGCATCTACAAATGACAACAGCTCACACCTAGTAGTTGAATTGATCACTTGATCCATCCGAGGTAGCGAGAATGGATCTTTAAGACATGCCTTGTTCAAGTTGGTGTAATCAATACACATGCGCCAAACTACATCAACATTTGGATCATCCTTCTTTTTCTCTACCAGGACTGGATTAGACAACCAGTCCGGGTGTAGCACTTCCATGATGAAGCCAGCTGCGAGCAGCCTAGCTATCTCGTCCCCAATGATCTTTCTCTTATCTTCGGCGAAGCATCGGAGAGGTTGATTTACCGGCTTTGCGTCCGGTCTGACATGCAATGAGTGCCCAGCCAACTCCCTCGGTACACCTGGCAGTCCTGATTCGACCATGCAAAGTTATCCCGATTCTCACGGAGGAATTTGATGAGCTCGCTTTCCTATTTGTCAGTTCTTTCATACTACATGACACATCGAGTGAACCTAATTCATTGTACAAGTGCTAATCCTTGTACTTCACGATATGTGACAACACCGAGGAGAGACGTTGGTATCCTTGTGAAGCAACTCTTTGATTACTATATCTATTATGCTCATTCATGTTTCAATATCTTTCACTCGTCCATATTCCAATTTCCTTATGATCAATATCATAGCTTGTCTACGCATACGATATGTGACATTGTAACATTGAGTGGGCCCACAATATATCTCTCTATCGTTAGGTGGAGCAAGATCCCATCATGAACTATCCAAGTTCCCAAACAGGCTTTCGTAAGTATCTCGAGGTCACTAGTATAGCCACCCCTTCTGATAGTGTTGGGACAACCCTAAAGATAAATCTCCCATCATGAGGTCACTCGATATTCTCATGGTCTAAGGATTTATGCATAAGATAATGATGATGACTATTAACATTCACGATTACATCTCATAGTAAATCATACAATAGACCAGTGTAGTATCACTGTACTTGCCAACAATGTACTTCTGTTGTTGCTGGTATAACATGTATACCCATTATCAGGAAACTAGATCATCACACAACACTTGATCTAGTACTAGAGGCGTTACTAGGAACAACTGCTATTTATCATTCTACAAGTGCATATGGGTTTTCCTTTGATTCTTACAATCAAGACACACTAGCAGTTATAGCATAGAATAATAAACATAAATAATGAACATGTCAATATATAATAATCATTATTATTTTCTCTAGGGCATATTTCCAACATATTTGGCCTCTACCGACTTCGATTGAACGGTGGCACCGATATCGGGGGGTCAGAAGGGAAGATATAGTGTGGGAGGTGGTGTATTGGTTTGACGACGGCAGATTGCGCGGTGGTGGTGTGGTGGCAGAGCGGTAGAGGACATGGGGCAGAGTTGGATTTGAGCTTATGTATGCTTGGTGTAATGGTACATATAGTGGCGCTGCTCTCGCATTCTTGGTCCACTGAAAAATGTTTACGGGTCGGATCGATTTTACCTGATCTATATTTAGACCCAAAGGAGGGCTAAATCTGTAACCTCGCCGAAATTTTCAGTTTTGCCACTTTATAGTGTCTGCTAGAGATGCTCTTAAGGCATCTCCACTGAGACGACCCATTGAACCACAGTTTATCCGATCGTGTCCGAACGGACAGACGGACCGAGAAAACCTGCCCCAATGGCTTGACCCAATCGACCACACGTGTCCCGGTCCTGGCCCAAATTTGGGCTGGGAATGCATTTGGCCAGAAACACTGCGGACCGTGCCCATGTCCTCCCATGCTCACCGTCAAAGGACTTCGAAGAGGCCATGTGTCGGAAGCACTACCACACCAACGACGATGACGATAACTAGGCGACAACACGAGGAAGACGTCAAGGTTTAGCCTAGTTTATCTACTATGTATTTCCGCATGTATTTCACCTTTAATGTAGCTAAATTGTGTGTGCAATCTATGGAAATTTTATGAAAAAAATTAGTCACTCTGCTGGGCGTACACCATCCAAATAGATACCGATCATTTTTCTATCCACGGGCCGATTAAACCGGACAAAAACAGACACAACCCGTGTCAAAAATAGGTCGGCCCGCTAGAGACGTGCTTACTTTTTCACTTTTAACTTGGTACTGTATGAGGTAGAGGAGAACTGTGTCTTGTGGTCAGTCACTTGTCTGAGGTTTCCTTTGCGTGGAAACGACTTCCTTTTCACCCAAGGGGCACCATGATAGGTTCCACCGAATGATTTCTTTTCGCTTCCCTAGAACAGGTTCCCGTGAATGATTGAATTGTTGCATTTGCCCCATTTGTCTCCAGCTGCTTGGCTGTAGCGACCAGGCTTTCCTTTTGTCCGGGAGCTGATTATTTTTTCCTGTAAAGTGCCCCCAATGTACTGTATATTGTATATTTTTTTCATCGCTTTTGCTTGCAATAATACAGTCACATATATTACAGCCACCCGATATTTTTTCCTGCCTTTGGCGATTGATGCAAACAGCTTTTGGTGTTTTCACAAATCCAGGGGCGCAGGTGGAAGGAAACCATTCGTCCTCGCGGGATAGCGGCGCCACACGACGCGATCGAGAGGAACAGAAAAGATCTTTCGCGGGGAGGAGGACCACGAGCAAATGGGGAACGTGTGACTGAGAGCGTGCGAGAGCTGGAACCGAGAAAGAACAGACCATCCAACGGCGCAAATAGACCATAGACCGAAATGGGACGGTAACCCCATCCTGATATGCTGCTGTTTCCTTTCATTTTTGTGCTTGCATACCGGTAAGTAGATCCTTTCCGTTAGTGGCGGAATGAACTGAAAATTAACGATTATGGGACATGAAAAAAAATCATTTAGGGAACTTTTTTTTTTGCGAATTTCATTTAGGGAGTTGTCACAATTTTATGCACATTGGTTGTTTCTAATGATTTGCGCTTTACTTATGTGAAGTTTGTTCCATAAAATTCACGCTAGATGCCGCAATAAGGACTAACATCTCGTCTTGAATGGGGCGAAACGATTATGGGACAGGAAAAAAAGAAATTTTCATTTAGGAAATATTGACGAAAAACTGATAGTCTCCTGCTGTGTGTCTTGGTATCATGAGATCAGAAAGTGCATTTAGGGACTTGTCACAAATATATGGGTTGTATACATGTGATGTATTTTCAAACTAATTAGTCTAACCTTCGAATGTTGACCTCTATATCTCTGGGGTTATTTTTCCCACTTGGTTTGAATGGACATGGGCAAACTTTGCCTAAAAAAAAGAACACTTCGCTTTGGGAGGTTTTCGGTCCAATTAACCGGGCCGGACTTTTTATGATCAACCAAAACCTCCTCTCCTTTTCGACAAATAAAAATTCTTGCCAAACTCTACGTATATAAGATATAACCTCGAGGTAGTTGGATGTGGTCAACATAAAGTGGGTGGATTGTTGGATGTGGTCAACATAAAGTGGGTGGATTGGTAGATCTATCGAAGGGGCAACTTAGTTATATCTAATGCACTACACGGCCCACGACCCACAACCCATATAAATGACTTCTACCCTATCTCCTACTATTTAACCCCGAGTCACCCCCTCGCCCCCCCTCGCCCGCCGCCAGCCTTGAACCCTATATCCTCTCCTAACATATTGCCGCCCCGAATCCCACTATCACCATTGCTAGAACCTTCTCCTCTTTGAGCAAGACTTGACCCCCTTCTACTCCCCGCCGCCATCCTTGAACCCTATTTCCTCTCCTAACACATCATCGAAATGGATCTTATTGAAACCACTACTAGAACCTTCTCCTGCTATGAAATAGAATTTCTTCTTCCCCTCACATCCTAAACCTGCTCCTTTCGAGTCATGCCTCCTTGAACCTTGTGCCATCCTACTATCACTACTGGCTAACTACTAGTCACTAATGTTGAACTAGATTTCAGATCTGCTAATTTTGGACCGAGTTTTCACATTAGGTTTGGTTATCCATGGAGCCACAGATGCTGGTGTTGGATGGCTTGAGTTAGATCTAGGGTCGATCTGGCCGATTGATAAACGAAAGTTTTCCAGGTTTGATTTCTCACACTCAATTATTTGATTTACTTATCTCTTTGTTGAGATCTATGCATAATTTTGCTGAAATCAAGAACCGCGAAAACTTTTTCAAAGTCATGGTGGTATTGTAACATGTAACTTGGTTTTGAGAAAAATAAAACTTGGAAATGGTTACTCCAGACATTTCTATCCATGGTAACAATATATTGTCGTGTATCCAATTTATTTTATTTTACAAGGAAAAGTAAAATATGACTTACAATTTTTTACCCTTATGCTTGAAAGATTCTCCCTAAAAAAGCGAGGGTCGTTTTATAAGAGGAAACACCATTATTTTTTTTTTCCTTACACGGGAATGTTCGGTAGGAAAAATATCTGTAATGATCTTTAAAAAAAGGTGAAACAATAGTTGCCTCTTTTGTGTATAAAAAAAGGGGGGGGGGGGGGGGGGGCGCCCGCACTTCTCTCCCCCCTACGAAAACACAAGGAGCAGCATACATGTGCACCGGAACCGCACCCATTTACATGCACTGCCGTTGCTGGCAAGTGGCATCGTTGCTTGCCTGCCTCGCTCCCGTACCCGGCGATAGATCCAACGCATAGAGACACACACACACGCGCGAGGTGGGTCTATCTTGAGCGACCGACCCCGCGACTGCACCTAGAAATATCCTCGTCCATCCATCCGTCCACACGGAACCTCGGCGTGAAAAAGAAATTAACAGCAGCACCAGCAGCAGATGGCTCATGTAGTGAAAAAGTGAGCATTGTTTATTGGTCGCTCGCCCCCCTCTGCAAGAAACAACAAGGTCGGCCAGTTCACGAGCTCACTATCTACCCAAAGGGCGAGGGCCCCGCTTGCCTGCCTGCCGCGTCACGGCCTTTGGCGACTAGTCAGCAGCACTCGGCTTCCCGAGCACACTCGCCGACTTCTTCCGTCCGAGTCTGTTTTTTTTTCTCTCTCTCTCACGTTGCGGCGCGGCGGGTGCGGTCCAGGCCGGGAGCGGATACGTACGTAGGTACGTACGCCCGCCCGCGCCGTCGCGCGTATGGCCGCGTAACGTATTTGTATCTTGTCCGGCGGAGGTGAGCGAGTGCGGCTGGCTGCCGTGGCCCGAGGCGGAGGCGGAGGCAGAGGCGCCGCGCGACACGACAAGCCTGACCGCCATGTGGATAGGATAACGGCGATCTCTGAGCTGGGGCCAGCCTCGCATCGTTTTCCGCCCTTATCAACTCCGGGGAGATCCAACAGCTGCCCACCGCGTGGTTGCTCCTGGACTGGACTGCATGGGAACTCCTCCTTTTCTCCGGCCTCCGATCTTCTTCGGTCCTGGCCAAGCTCGATCATCGGTATACTAGCAGTATAATTGTACTCGTACTACTACTTACAGTACTTTATACTCCATGTCTTAATGGAGTACTACTATGAGCAAGCTGGTTGATACGTGTACGTACGTGGAATTCAGCGGGGGGAGAGAGAAAGAGACAAGGAACAGTAATGTGCGATTGTACACGGACGATCCTTTTTTTCTCTCTCTGTGGGTGTGGGTGTGGGTGTGGGTGTGTGTGTGCGGGTTTAAAGAGGCTGGAAGCTAGCCACCAAAAAGGGTGTCCCCGCAGGGCAGTAAACGGCAGGGTGGGGGAGACCACGTGCGCACGCATCGCGGCGCGGGATCCGACGGCGCCGGCGCCACGCTACCCACCCCACACCCAAAAGCCAACGTGCCGGATTGGCACCGCGCGGTACACACCCCCCCCCTCCGGGCCACCCCCACCCCCACCCCCAGCACCGCAACGCCTCATCCCGATGCCGCGGCCGCTCTGACTCCCATCCATCTCCCCCAACCCACCCCCAATCGAAAGCAAGCCAGCAAGCGAGCGAGCGAACACAGAAAGGAGAGGAGAGGAGAGGGAAAAAAATAATTCTTCCGTCCACCGCCTCCGCCGCCGCCACGCGCCCCGTTCGCCGACGCGGCTTGGGAGAGCGGATAAGGGGTGGCTGGAGGGCGGTGAGCTGAGCGGAACGGCGGCCGTGGCGCCAGATCGAGCGGGGATGCCGCCCAATCCGACGGAGCCGGAGCAGCCGGAGGCGGCCGCGCCGCCGGCGCCGCCCAAGAAGAAGAGGAACCTCCCCGGGACGCCAGGCGAGAGCGCAAGCTTCGGCTTTTTTTCTTTTTCTTTCGGGGGGCGCGGCGTGGATTAGTTCAGCTCGCGCGAGCTCTGTTGGTCTGACGGTGGTCTGTTTTGCGTGGTGCCTGTGCAGATCCGGACGCGGAGGTGATCGCGCTGTCGCCGGGGACGCTCATGGCCACCAACCGGTTCGTCTGCGAGGTGTGCGGGAAGGGCTTCCAGAGGGACCAGAACCTGCAGCTGCACCGCCGGGGCCACAACCTGCCGTGGCGGCTGCGCCAGCGCGGGCCCGGGGCCGCGCCGCCGCGGAGGAGGGTCTACGTCTGCCCGGAGCCCGGCTGCGTGCACCACTCGCCCGCCCGAGCGCTCGGGGACCTCACGGGAATCAAGAAGCACTTCTGCCGCAAGCACGGCGAGAAGCGATGGGCATGCCCGCGCTGCGGCAAGCGCTACGCCGTCCAGGCCGACCTCAAGGCGCATGCCAAGACCTGCGGCACCCGCGAGTATCGCTGTGACTGTGGCACCCTCTTCACCAGGTACTGCCCCCTACTTTCAGCTTGTTTGTTTTCCCCCAATTACCTCGAGGGGAAAAATGCTTTGCCTTTCTGTTCCATTCATCGGTCTGTGTGCTGGCTTGATTCAGGCGAGACAGTTTCGTGACACATCGAGCATTCTGTGGTGCTCTCGTTGAGGAGACTGGCAGAGTGCTCGCTGTTCCAGCCCCGCCTTCTCCCCGCCCGCCTGATTTGGAGGATGTTGAGGATAATTTGGACGAGGACAATGAGAAGGTAGAGGGGAATCTGGATAAGGACAAAGACAAGGAAGATGGTGAGGAGAAGGGGGGACAAGATGGGAATGAGAACTCTGCTGTGGCTGAGGTGGTTGAGCCTCAGCGCGCTGTGTCCGAGGAGCGGCAGCACAATCTGTCGCCACAGCGCAATCCGTCGCCGCAGCGCATGCCGTCTCCGCAGCGCATTCCATCGCCGCCATCTCCAATGCCACAGGAGCAGCAGCCAATGGTGGCAGTGGTGCCAAATTTGGAGGGTATGCTTCTTTTGCATTTTGCGATGTGCTTGTCTTACTACCTATAGATAGACTGTCTGGGATTTATAACAAATTCTTCCTACCTAAATCCATCTTACTAGTTATTACTGTAACAAAAAGGGGAATGCATGACTCTTGTTTCTTTCCTTATTCGGCTTGCCTTATGATCAATCAGCCAATAATGATGAGTGACTTGTTCTTTTCTATTGTGGTGTATATGTTACAGAGCCAGAGGTGGTTGCACAGCCAATTGTGGATGTCAAGCAGGAGGAGGAAGATAAGCGAGATGAAGATGTTTGCTTCCAGGAAACCGATAAATACAACGTCGGCGACGCTGAATTAGAAGACTCCAACCTGCCAGATAACGACACGCCGATGCTTCCTTGTTTCCTCCCCTCGCCCTCGGATGCCATTGGTACAGATGGTAGCAGCACCAGTTGTGGCACAGTCAGCAGCGCTTCCAATTCCATTGCACCAGCAACAACGACTAGCACATTTGCCGGGCTGTTTGCATCGGCCACAACAAGCACCACTCCCCAGAGTAGATCGCTCCGTGATCTTATCGGTGTTGATCCCACCTTCCTTTGCCTTGCGATTGGTACACCGTCCTCTCTGTTCCCGCAGACAAGCTCAAGCAACCCCGGCAGCTTTGCTCCACCTCCAGCACCACACATGTCTGCGACTGCACTCCTGCAGAAGGCTGCTGAGGCTGGAGCTTCGCAAGCAGGCACGTCTTTCTTGAAGGAGTTTGGTCTTGCAAGTAGTTCCTCATCAACCCCATCCAGGCCACCCCAAGGAAGGTCTATGGATAGCTCAACACAATCCCAGCTAGCTCAAGGAAGGTTTACTGACAGCTCAACACAGTCCCAGCTACCTCAAGAGAGGTTCGTCAACAGCTCGATGCCATCCAGGCTATCTCAAGGGAGATTCATGGATACCTCATTACCATCCCAGCAGCTACCTCAAGGGAGATTCATGGATACCGCACTGCCATCCCAGCAGCTACCTCAGGGAAGATTCTTCAGCAACTCGCCACCATCAAATCTATCTCAAGGAAGGTTCTTTGATAACTCGCCACCACCCAGTCTACCGCAAGGAAGGTTCTTCATTAACTCGCCACCATCCAATGTACCTCAGGGAAGATTCACCGATTACTCACCACCATCCAAGCTACCACCGGTAAGGTATGTGGATAGCTCGCCACTACCCAAGCTACCTCAAGGAAGGTACATGGATAGCTCGCCACCGTCGAGGGTACCACAGGGAAGGTACATGGATAGCTCACCGCCATTGAGGGTACCACAGGGAAGGTTCGTGGATAGCATTCCGCAGCAGTGGCACCAACGGAGTAATAATCAGGTAATGGATATGGAGCCCGGGGCGATGGTATCTGGCAGTCTTGGCCTTGGCCTTCCCTACGAAGGTGCAAATGCAGGGATGCCAGATATGATGATGGGGCAATCACCACTGTTCGGTCCCAAGCCTGCTGCCACTCTGGACTTTCTTGGGCTTGGCATCGGAGGAACAATGGGCGGCTCCACAGCCAACGGTGGGCTCCCGGCATTGATGGTTGGAGGGGAGCTGGACATGGGGTCAGCACAGACTACGCCCTCTCCATGGGAGGAGGCTCAGAGAAAGACCAACGGGCGCACAATCCTGTGAGGTTTTCTTTTTGTAACCTTAGGGTTTTTTTTGTGCTTTTGGCTCATCCATTCCATTCTTTCAGCTGCTGTGGGTTGGGTAGTAGGAAAAGCTAGAACTGTGTAAGCTGCAGAACCTGTATATAGATCCATCCACCCCTCCTCTCCTGTCTAAATTAAAAGCTAGTATTACTATAGAGAGAATTTGATCCTTGCAAGATGGAATCCCTTGTGACCTGTTCCTGTCGAAATGCAACGAGGCAACAGGGGTAAGTAGTTGCCTTTATCACTGATTGCTTGTGCTGCCAAATTGCCAGCGCAGGATTGCTTCGGAAAAGGAAAGGATGAGACCGGGACAGCGAGGGTAACAGCATATGAAAGGTGTATGTATTTTAGTTTTCGCCTGTTGCCATCGGTCAACATATCTGCCGAACTTTCCTTTGAGAATCCTCCTCGTAGGATTTTTATTCTTAATTTTTTCCCCTGGTGCTTTAATACAACATACAAGAAAGAAGCCAGTCTTTTGATTTGTGTTTCTGTTGGCCATGTCGTCGCCGGTGAATGCGATGGACAGTCAATATCTTGAGTCTCGTGCTATATTTTTACTTGATCAGGAGTTTTCTGTCACAGCAGGAACATCCTGAGAAGGATGATTATCCTTGCTGATGTAATTTTTCCTTCTTCTTCCAAGGGTTGGTTGCAGATCGAACCAGGGGATCATTGTCAGGTCATCGATTAGGGCCGCAAGTGCAATTGCCAGTGTACAGTTGCAGCGGTACCCGATTTGCTGCTGCGTTCTGATGCGCGAACAACAGACGAGTCCCTGATTCGAAAGCAGGCTAGGAGGAGGGGCCTGTGGGCTGTGGCTACTCCTAGTAGTACTGTAGATGATAAGGAGCTAAAGTTGTTTAGTTCATTGGCGCACTGAATTTGGGAGGATAGGCCAGCCCGACCTGTAGGGTACCCCCGGACGACAGAATCGAATCGGATCCCCATTTTTTCCTCATCGGTATATCCCAGTATCAAAATTTACCGCTCAATTTTTTGTGCCTATTCTTTCAGACCATGTCAATACAGAAACCGAAAGTATCCTAGGATTCCTGTCACTTTCTTTTGCCACGGACAGGCTAACGGCGTACTTACATGGTTTCTATCCAAACCCAAGTCTTTTTCTTTACTTCTTCGATACCTTGCTAGTGTCCTTGTGGAAGGGCAAACTGATGGTGGCGCCATCATACATTGTTCATGTCAGATCAGGCCACAGTTTTCTTTCGCTCCACTCAGGACCGGTTCTTTTCATCAGACCTGTCGTGTTCCTCTTGGGTAAAACAGGAAGAGATCGAACGTGTCGAGATTCTGGACCGGCTCGTACAACTCTACAGTTTTGTTGCTTTGACATGACGTGCAGAGCCCAATCAGTGGAGTGAAAACGCAAGGCACCTACTAGTAAAGATAAAAGAAGGCTAATACAGCACGAAAAGTTAATGCGGTTTGAGAAATATGAAGCGTATTGGAGGTAGTACAATATTATATGGCACTATGAAAATAGTTTTCATGATGAGTTTATTTAATAGTCGCAAGTACGATCGACTTGATACCACATAATTCTAGCTAATAAGAAAGCTGCAAAGAAGTTACGCAAAAAACAACTTTGATTCGTAGGTGTAGATGCATCTATTGTCTAAATACACATTTTCAATATGTTAAAAAAAATCGGAAAACATTTCTTCGTGTATGTCCGGACATTTTATATTCGCACACAAATTGTCGGCGCAAAACAACATTTGTGGCTAGACAACTTTCTATTCTCCGTGTAGATTGATTATTATTTTGTTGGCGAGAGAGTAGCAAATACAATGCTAGACATCAAGTTCGTATCTAGCAAAGACCAGGTTACAGATGTTGGTTTTGCTCTGTCATGTTTAACACAAATAAACAGAGCCAAACAATAGTTAAAAAGTGATAAAAGGGGAGGGCCACAAACCAATCGGTTCAGGACCTCACCCGTATGTACAAAACGCTATGATCGGGGGTGCCCTAACCAACTAATGGTTTGTGTCCCCTGTTGTGTGCGAAAATCTAAAGGGCGGGTCCTGGTGGATGGTGATCTCACATATTAGACTCCCAGCCATACAACTGCACCGATCGCAGCACAAGTAGCAGGAAGGCTGGAACCTCGACGTGTTGTCCTCTGACTATGCAGGTGGATGTCGTAGGGTATCCACATCACCAGATCCTCTTCATCATCCACGGATCAAGCCTGCATCATTCATGAAATGGCGTCATCATCAACCCCAACACCTAGTAATGATCCGATCAACTTCTTCTCTCTGTCTATGTACTGTAGGTGTTCTAGTGTGCTGCCCATGCATGATCTTGTGCGCCTATGATCTTTCAATACCTAACAATGGCATCAGAGCCCAATGTGTAGCACTAGAACCCCTTTTAAGATTTGATGATCTCAATTGCGATGTACTGACCATGTTTTAGGCAATTCAAATGATATGGTATGGTCTTGTTTCTATCATGAACAATAATTTATGTTAATTAGCTCTCAGATTAGCATCAAATTGCTTGCAAACATGTGCAATAATGTTCACATATCAATATAAATTAAAAAATTAGATTTTAGTGATGCTCATGATGTCTAGTTAATCTCTATTTATCTCATGCTACTCATCCGCAAGAAATT
Organism: Avena eriantha; assembly: GCA_910589775.1. Classification (NCBI taxonomy): domain Eukaryota; kingdom Viridiplantae; phylum Streptophyta; class Magnoliopsida; order Poales; family Poaceae; genus Avena; species Avena eriantha. The sequence goes on along the minus strand of OU342741.1, from coordinate 126,224,888 downwards.
ATATTAGGGGGGCACGAATTGCAAATTAACAGAAAAATCCCAATTTTTTTGTCAAAAACTCTAACACTAAATCCCCAATCCCACATGAACCCTAATGTGCATCTCCTGCATCAAACACATGAGCACAAGATTGGGGATGAGAAATCTCACCAGATGCCACTAGATCGTTCCTCTCCCTTCAGGGTCCGCCGGAGCACCCACAAATCCGATGAGGGCAAGAACCCCACGCCACCGTTCCCTCCCAATGGTGGAGCGTGCAGATGGACACATTGTAAGGCGTGTAACGGACGCGTGCGTCACTGGCCTCCGTGCCACCCATCGCCATTATTGAAGAAATGGTTGCCAGACCGCTGGTGCACCAACCCGAGATAGGTGAAGAAGCACGCCGCACAAGCAGCCATGCTCGGTGAAGGAGCACACGGTACGTGGTCCTCGCATGCTGGTCAGTTGAGCACAGCCATCGTACCGCCATGGGAGAAGGGCCAGCACAACGATGCTCCATCAGCATCGCCGCCGACTCTCTCACTCACAGGAACCGTTCGGGAGTAGTTGGGGTTGAAACGAGTTAGGGTTTTGACCGGGGCAATGTTTTGTTCAGATCGACGTGAATCATGGTTGTCCTTTCTGATTGAAGATCCAGGTTGACCCAGGCATGTAAAAGGGCCTTTATTGGATGTTGGGTTGGATTGCGTCCTAGGTCGTGTTGGCTCTAGGCTTACACATTTTCTTATATATTTTTTCCATATTTCAGTGCACCTTTTTATATTATGTTAATATCTTTCATGTTATTTGCACTATCTTATACAGAAACTAATTGTCTAAAATATGGTTGCAAAACATGTTGTTATTCTGAACTAAAGTGAACCAACGAGAATTTTGGTTTGGAATCTTTATCGTGTTTTAATGTTGTTTGGTCAATTTAGACATCAAATATGATGAATTTTCTTAAGTGGATGTTTATTTCAATAACTAAACTTCTCTTTAGACCCATAGGGCATGGTTTTTTGGATTTACGATCTTGAGTAAATAATAATAATGATTATTATATAATCCCCTACTCAATATATATGTTCATCGAACTATGCTAGAACTGCTGTGAATCTTGATTGTGAGAATCAAAGGAAATATCACATGCAATTGTATTAAAGATTAACACACCAAGATGTTCTTACTCTACCCTATAGGATTAGCTCATGTGTTGAGTGATGATCAAGTTTCCTGATATATGGTAGACTACCAACTATGAGAATATATTGTCTGAAGAGACAAAAGTATAGAACATACCCATAGGATGATTTACTATGAGATAAAATCATGTGTTAATGGTAATATCATTAGATCATTCTCTTATGCATGAATCCTTAAGACCATGCAAATACCAAGTACCCTCATGCCATAAGTCTTGTCCTTGGTCTTGTACAAACTCCACCTACAAAGGTGGCCACACCGGCGATTCTGAGATAAGCACAAAAGTATGTATGTTGACTTGGACAGTTCAACAAGTGGGATCTCGCTCCTCCTGATGATGGAGAGATATTCTCTAGGCCCACTGGGTATTATGATGTCACCCAATTGTCTGCACATACATAGTTATGATGATATCATAAAGGACATCGGAATATGGATACGAGTCAAAGAGACTGAAATCATAATGAGGATAATCGGTATAGTTATCAAGAGTTGATTCACGAGGATACCAATATCTCACCTCGGATTGTCACATGAATATCATGAAGCGGAAGGATTAGTATATGTATAATGAATGGGTACACTCGATGCGATCTTCGCCTAGTGAAGTGGGAACCATCATGGGCATTCAAGGTTTGCCGTTGGTTATTGATCCGATGGTCTTTGGTATCATGTCTACTTACTACTGAGTCCGAACGGATCACATGCTTATGGTCTAATAATAAATTTGTGCTTGTCACCTATCTGGTAGGTAGTTGAGAGAGGTGTCCAGAATGGTATCCGAACACCCTGGAATAGTTCCGGGATTCATTGAGACACTTCGAAGAGGAATCAGAATAATTCTGGTGACAAAACATAATTTGGAAAAGTTGTTCCAAAGTAGTCGGTGATGATTATGAGGTTTATCATAATCATAACGATATGATGGATATGTCGGAGAGCTTTCAAAAAGGTTCTTAAATTTATATAGGTTACAGATACCAAATTCGTATGAGAGCAACCGGAGGTGAAATTGAGTGTCAGAAGGGGTTCTGATGGTTGGAGTGGATAAGATGGGTAGGCCCACCCTGGGGTGGAACCTAGGCCACCAAAAATAATATCATTTTGCAGCCCGAAAGTTGAGGCGTCCACGCAACGTGGTACCCAAGTTGCTTGCAATCAGCTGCGTTGCCCAAAGTTGGCGTGCCAAATACTCAGAGGGTCTTTTTCAGTACGAATTCAACTTTATGTTTCAATACAAAATATCAGGGTAACGCCCGTCAACTTGGGCCCCCCTATCAGTTTTAACCATTATGTCGCTGCCGTCGTGGCTGCCATGTAGGCTTGCAGCGTTGGCGCCTGCATCCTATACTGTAGGGGTTCTGCGCATGAAAACAATAAAATTTTACCCTACGCCCCTGAACCCCTGAAGCTGCCAGGACCTATCTATTAGTAATACAGTAACAGGAGGACCTTTTCGCGAACTTACCCTCGAAGACCGAAAAGCGTTGTCAACACTCAGGAGAGCATGGTTGATGTAGACGAGCCGAAGCCGACCTCAAGGTCGTGATGAAGTCCTTGTGCTCCTTCTGGCTCCAACGACTTGAGTGCCTCAAGTGTGACACCTCGTGGGAGTTACACACGTCCGGTGCCTGACGATGAATCCCACTTCCTCGATCCAGCAGCAGTTGCAGAAGTAGAGCTCCCGGATCCGAATCCCGCAGTGCAACGGCGCTCCGCGGTGAAGATGTCTCTCGCTCGCGCAGTCCAGACTTGGGACCACGGTCACGAGAGAGAGAGGGGGAGAGAGAAAATATCAATTAGAGGTCCTCCCAAAAGTGGGGAGACCTTTATTGATTATTGGTTGTATTTTCTAGGCCAAATACCCCACTTTATATAGGGGAGGAGAGGTACTACCTCCCCTCAAGTCCCGGGGTGGGACTAAAGGAGAGGAGGGAGAGGGGAGGCCACCGGCCAGCCCCTGGTGGGCCCCGCGTGGGGGGCTAGGCCCAGCCGGCCAGCCCCCTTGCCCCTTCTCCCTCTCTCCTTTCCCTAATGGGCCTTCTCCATCCGGAAATTGGCCCATTAAGCCTTTTTGACCTTTAATTTATTTTCTCTTTATTAAATAATTATGAATAAATGATTAAATCAACATTCAACATTCATTCACATATTATCTAATCTCCGTGGCCATGGAACACCTTCCACCTCCACTCCGGACATCCTCTGGACTTACCGAAACCCTTCCGTTTTTCTCCTTTCTCTTCTTCGGCGATTCTACCGATCCCATAAACACTCTCTAAGCATCATCAAGCCCTTAACCGTGATACCCTACGGTTTGGGAACACTCCAGACATGGTCGGGACACTCCTGCACCAATGATCGACAGAGGGACCTGGATGGCCATGTGACCCCTATGCGTTCCACGAAGATCTTTCGTCGTTTGAACCGGGACAGTCGTGTCTTATTCCCTTTGTCATTCGATACTTGCATTGCCCGAGATCTGATCATTGACATCACCATGTCGGGTTCAATCTCGTTAATGAACAATGCTACTTAACTCGTTCCGACAAGTGATATCCCCATGATCTAATCACACGCTTCGCAGCTATTGGATATAACTTCTTCGAGTGGGCCCTTGAGTATCTTCCCGTCACATGGACGGACAAATCCCGCTCTTGACATATATTGCCTCTACGGTTTCCTCCAAATACCTGAACACACCTTTATAACCACCGTTTTACCAGATGGCGTTTGATGCTATCTAAGCACTCTCGGGAGACAGTGATTGATATAGCCACACGGTCTAAGGAATAGTCTACGAGGATCCATTTCTAATCATCATAACTTGAACTTCATGACATGATCGGGTCACGATGTTTAGGTTGGGTATTGGTTCATCATCTCATTCTCAGAATGAGATGACCTCATTTCCAACTGGCATAAATGCCACATGATCAGGAAACATGATCATCTGTTGACCAATGAACCAGTGACTAGAGTTTCATTGGGAACCCCTGGTTGTTTGTATATCACAAGCGTATTGATGTTTCCACTCAATACAGTTATAGCATGATATAAAACTTAATCATAAACTATATGAAATATGATAATAGTCCTTACTACTATTTGTCTCTAGGGCATATTTCCAACAGTCTCCCACTTGCACTAGAGTACAAATACACTAGCTACATTTGTTCTCAATCATTGGCACCATATACCCGGTACCCTAAACATGCTTGCTCATGGAAGAGGTTGAGTCTTGGGTCTATACTTTACAGTCCCAAATCCTTTGCAACTTACTAATGTCACCTTGGATGACATTAATACTTTATCATCACATGATAGCATCTGTGTGTATGCATCGTTGCTATGGCAGTAGAGCGAGGCCTGATTCCATGAGCCTACAATGACGTTAGATCAACCTCGAGGGCTTTCTCATGGGCACTGTGCCTTGGGACACATCATTCTACATTAAAAGCGAACTAGCCCCGCCATAACATTATACAACACTTTAGATGGTACCCTTATCTATTATTATAAATGTATTCATCGAAACACTAGTGCACTCTGTGAAACTTTCGATGTTTTGTTCTCCTCGCTTCCTATTTGACTTTAATTGGTATCTACAGGAGTTTCCAACATATTTTCTTATAACATAACTCTTTATGCTTTAAGATATGCCATCTTTTATGGATTTGGAAAATATGTCCACAGTTCTCTTCTAGACACTGCGGACAAACTTAGCTCAAACGTTTTGTGATTCAAATTTAATCACTTTCAAACGTTTCTTATTTGATCACATATTATGTTAAGTTATCATCATGGTTTACTAAGATAGAACCTATGTCTTAACATAGTGGATGACGACCATCCTTTTCTTTCTTTCAAGCATTGATGTTCAACTTAATTCTATTCCTAATTTGAGTTATTAAGGACCAACTCCTTAATTAACTTCTATTCCGAAACACTTTTCAGAATCCCTTAAGGAATACTATATAATATTATAATACACCTATTATCAACTTCTACATCTTATAAATCACTATTTATAAGTATTTGCACTTTCATTCTTAACACGCTTAAGAATTACTCCTATGAGCTCCCACTCAAAATATATTCCTATATATTTGAATTAGAGACTCATATTGCTCCCACTTAAAAATATGCCAATCACATATTGTTTTAGGAAGACTTTCATAGCTCCCACTCAATTTTATGCAAATTGCATATCTCCTTATTATTTTTGAACAACTTTAAAAACTTTTGATCAAATATCAAACTTGGATATTTACTATGAGATACTAGTACTTTACTAGTTTTAAATCCACTAGACATCTAGCACACATGAATCAAATTCATTTGAATTCATCCAATACTTGACAAATTGTGCTTTTGTCATTTACCCCTTTTCCTACTATGGCTTTGTAGTCATTTGGGAAAATTCCAAGTAACCCCTTTACTTGTGAGATTCAGCAACGAATTGCTTTCTAATCTCAAGGGAATTTTGTTTCTAGGATTTCTCATAATTTAGTTTACCATTATTTCCTTTGTAGTTCGTAGGTATGTCATATTCCAAAAATCATGACAAGTGATTCACAAATGTCTCCATACAAGATATGGATTTACTTTTTGAATCCTACTTCATGTAGTGAAAAACAATAGTGGAGGGAAAAACACAATGATCAAAATCATTGATTCTTTCCTTCTGTGAGGAGAATCGTTCGGGAACGTTGTCTGTTGCGCTTCTCAACACTCTGACACAGGGTTTTGAATCCTCATCATGTTTTGCACTAATTTCCGTTTGCTCCGTAATTGAGAAACATCACTAGAGGTGAGCTTTCTCAAGAATGCACGAAAATCCAAGCAATACAAGTTTTTGCTTTCCTTTTGGTTTAGCTATGGATTTCGTATTCAAAGTTTCCAATGAATACACGACTTATTCTCTATTGTTTTGGTTATATCGAATAACCCCAAAACTTTCATGAATTCAAATGGTTTACCAATTCTAATTGAGTGCTAACTATTTCTTAACTAAAGGTCTCTACATATACTCTACAACGATTTGTCTGGTGCCTTCTATTCAACCCCCTTTGATATCTTATATCATATTGTGATGCTTTGTATTTTGACGTTTCAATACACTTTGCATTTCACAATTTCTTTTATGCCATTCTTATAAAGTCGAATTTCATTACTATTGATCAAATCATAGCAATTGGATTCCCTTTTATATTTATACCCTTTTATTGATGAAACACTTTGATCAAATCAAATAGTTTCATATTCATGTTTCCTTTGGTAAACTTACTTTACACATTTAAATAATCATTTAATGATAATTACCATTTTCGTTAAAACCCAATACATCGAATATGTATATACTTTTAACAATTCTTTAAACACTTTGTATTCAAGTAATACACTGTGTTCAAGTTATTTTGCCGAACTTAGGCATGATTTATATGTGAGAAGAAATCGAATGACTTTCACATATTATCACATAACTTTGAATTTAAAAATGGTTTCATTCATTAATGAAATATCATTAAGTTGGGTATTTTAAACAAGGCATTTTAATGTTTTACAAATGTTCATACATTATCAATTAGTTTCAAACAACAAGGATAAATTCACACATAATCAAACAAGATATGAACATGAATTGAAATCATTCATAAAAGTAGAACAACTGTTTGTTACAAACTGATATGAATAACCGTCTCACGAAGTGTGAGACAAACTAAAGAAGTTAAAATCTCTTGATTACATTAATCATCCTAAAACATAAACTAAATGGTAAATGTCGGTCGTCGGCTATCATCATCATGCTCGCCATCAACATGCAACGTCACCTCCTCTCCAGCAAGCATCTCTATGCAGAAGGACCCGTTTTCATTAAAACAGAACAAGTATCAGATATACTTAACACTGCAATGTGTTTGCAAGATTATAAAATTTATAAAACTGTATATCAAATATATACCTTTGTCATCGATGACCTGAGCGACATCTGGTTCAACCAACACATTCCTGAGATGTGTCATGAACCGGTGGAACTCCATTTCTGTGTCGCCCCTCATTACGCAAGTCCTGACTTGTGCTTGGTAGCTTGGTGGCAGTGACCGCAGCACAGCAGTATTTGCGAAAAAGCCTGAAATCCAGACGTCTAGGAAGTATGCTGGCCCCATGTACACATCATGCATGTGTTGTAAGTGGCTGTCCAGTGACGAGTTCTCCTCCATCTTAATGGAGAGGAAGTCTCCCATCAACTCATGCTCCCAAATGCGTGTCTGATCCATGAAATGTGTCCTAAGCTGTAGCATCACCGAACGAGGGTTGACATCTCCCACGAAAGGCCACAGCTCGTCCACCATCCCGAAACGCATCACAACTGAAATATAGGAGGCCATCTCCCGACGGAGATAGCGGTCTTTCCGCTCCTATGGGGTCTCAAGGTCTGTGGACGGATCCAGATCCATCCCGTCGAGTATGTAGTCGACCATGTCGTTCTCGCTAAGGAGAACATGGAGACTGGAAACCCAAATAGAGAAGTTCGATCCATCTAATCAGAGCTTCGCTCCTTCTAACCATTTAGTTGTCAGCACGAAAGAGCCCATCTACATTTATAATTTGCAAAAGGAATTTAGACTAAGTTTATAATTAAATGAGTTAATAATAACTCCACTCAGAAACACCTATCCCCAGTGAGGGTTCCTAGTGATAACACGACCCCTATCAGCCACATCTCCCCCGATCATCACGACCATCAATGTGGGGTCAAGGGTGGACGCTAAACGTCGGTCACATCATTCATGCGACTCGTGCTCGATCTTTCGACCATCCGCGTTCCGAGGCCACGCTTCTCTAGCGTGCTAGGCTCGCCAACTCAACCTTAGTGTTTTCGCTGTGCAACATGGCTTGCACCCACTGTATGCGAACGTAGATATGTCTGACACCCGATCATCACGGCCTGCCTCATACCGAAGAACTTTCTTGGTGGTGCACACTAAGGGGGAACACAATCGTTGGTTATTTTAATAGGGATCATCTTATTAGGCTACCGTCGAGTATCTAATACTAGCACACAATAAGACACACAAACAATAACATTGAATGTAAATGCTATGTGATATGGTTCTTCACGTCGTGATCTCCATCCGTCGTTATTGGGTTCCGGCGCCAGGGTTCGGCGCTGTAGACACCAGGGTACCAGTGTCATTCCGGCGTGGTAGTTTGTCATTACCGTGACTATCTACTACTATGGAACAAAAGGTAATCACTTTACCTTTGCCACAACCATATCACAAAGCAACGCCCCCCTGCAAAACAAAGTTAGACGCCTCTACTTTATCTTTGCATGTTTTACGTGGCTGAATGGGCTTTCACACAAGAACCGTTCTTACCTACGAACTTTCAGCACAACGCTGATCAAGTAGTTGTCTTTACTACACCCCTTTCGGGGCCCTCCGTTGCAAATGGTATACCAACTAATGCGAGAGAGACAGACACCCCCCTAAGACACTTTATACGGTACGAGCCGTATGTCAAGCGTGGACCAGTCTCGCGAATGAACGCGTAAAGTCGGTTGGGGGCCGCTTTATCAAGCATTAATGCGGTATACACAAGTACACGTGGGAGGGTAACAACTAAAAGATCAACGTCCACACGCTACATCTCGTGTGTTCTACCCGTACTAGTATTACTACGCATAGATCTAGCTCTGATACCACTGTAGGGGTTCCGCGCATGAAAACAATAAAATTTTACCCTACGCCCCGGAACCCCTGAAGCTGCCAGGACCTATCTATTAGTAATACAGTAACGGGAGGACCTTTTCGTGAACTTACCCTCGAAGACCGAAAAGCATTGTCAACGCTCAGGAGAGCGTGGTTGATGTAGACGAGCCGAAGCCGACCTCAAGGTCGTGATGAAGTCCTTGTGCTCCTTCTGGCTCCAATGACTTGAGTGCCTCAAGTGTGACACCTCGTGGTAGTTACACACGTCCGGTGCCTGACGATGACTCCCGCTTCCCCGATCCAGCATCAGTTGCGGAAATAGAGCTCCAGGATCCGAATCCCTCAGCGCGACGGCGCTCCGCGGTGAAGATGTCTCTCGCTCGCGCAGTCCAGACTTGGGACCACGGTCACGAGAGAGAGAGGGGGAGAGAGAAAATATCAATTAGAGGTCCTCCCAAAAGTGGGGAGACCTTTATTGATTATTGGTTGTATTTTCTAGGCCAAATACCCCACTTTATATAGGGGGAGGGGAGGTACTACCTCCCCTCAAGTCCCGGGGTGGGACTAAAGGAGAGGAGGGGAGGGGAGGCCGCCGGCCAGCCCCTGGTGGGCCCCGCGCGGGGGGGCTAGGCCCAGCCGGCCAGCCCCTTGCCCCTTCTCCCTCTCTCCTTTCCCTTATGGGCCTTCTCTCTCCAGAAATTGGCCCATTAAGCCTTTTTGACCTTTATTTTATTTTCTCTTTATTAAATAATTATGAATAAATGATTAAATCAACATTTAACATTCATTCACATATTATCTAATCTCGTGGCCATGGAACACCTTCCACCTCCACTCTGGATATCCTCCGGACTTACCGAAACCCTTCCGGTTTTCTCCTTTCTCTTCTTCGGCGATTCTACCGATCCCATAAACACTCTCTAAGCATCATCAAGCCCTTAAGCGTGATACCATACGGTCCGGGAACACTCTAGACATGGTCGGGACACTCCCGCACCAATGATCGATAGAGGGACCTGGATGGCCATGTGACCCCTGTGCGTTCCACGAAGATCTTTCGTCGTTTGAACCGGGACAGTCGTGTCTTATTCCCTTTGTCATTCGATACTTGCATTGCCCGAGATCTGATCATTGACATCACCATGTCAGGTTCAATCTCGTTACTGAACAATGCTACTTAACTCGTTCCGACAACTGATATCCCCATGATCTAATCACACGCTGCGCAGCTATTGGATATAACTTCTCCGAGTGAGCCCTTGAGTATCTTCCCTTCACATGGACGGACAAATCCCGCTCTTGACATATATTGCCTCTACGGTTTCCTCCGAATACCTGAACACACCTTTATAACCACTGTTTTACCAGATGGAATTTGATGCTATCTAAGCACTCTCGGGAGACAGTGATTGATATAGCCTCACTGCCTAAGGAATAGTCGACGAGGATCCATTTCTAATCATCGTAACTTGAACTTCGTGACATGATCGGGTCACGATATTTAGGTTGGGTATTGGTTCATCATCTCATTCTCAGAATGAGATGACCTCATTTCCAACTGGCATAAATGCCACATGATCAGGAAACATGATCATCTGTTGACCAATGAACCAGTGACTAGAGTTTCACTGGGAACCCCTGGTTGTTTGTATATCACACGTGTATTGATGTTTCCACTCAATACAGTTATAGCATGATATAAAACTTAATCATAAACTATATGAAATATGATAATAGTCCTTACTACTATTTGTCTCTAGGGCATATTTCCAACAGTCTCCCACTTGCACTAGAGTACAAATACACTAGCTACATTTGTTCTCAATCATTGGCACCATATACCCGGTACCCTAAACATGCTTTCTCATGGAAGAGGTTGAGTCTTGGGTCTATACTTTACAGTCCCAAATACTTTACAGTCCCAAATCCTTTTCTTCTTGTGATTGTAGAAAAACATGTATGTACCGTGTCCGTATCATACTATAACAATGTACACATATGTTGTTTACTAGATTTTCATTTGAAATTAGTAGCTCCGTGATGACGAAACATAGAGAACCTAAATGGAATGATGATGAAGAGTATGTTCTGTACTTTGCATTGCATCAACAAGTGCTCGCTGACGAAGCATGTTACCAAGAGAGTGGAGTTCATCAGCCATTGTCAAAAATATGTGAACAAATCAATGAGCGATTCAATGCAAATACGCGTAGAAAAGCTAGATCCATGTTATCAATCATCAATAGGTGGCACATTCTATTGATGCGTTCAAATGCGTAGACCATGTATCTTTTACTTGAAGTGGTTGTTATCCTGAGCAAAATCCCTAGTATGCACATTACCTTTGTCTGTTCTATACTACAATTCTGCTATTATGGGCGTGGAAAGAAAAGGTGGGCTTCACTAAATATTACGCAGTTAGGCCTAACTTAGTCTTACACAAATAAGCACAACTTAGTCTTTACACAAATAAGCCTAATTGAAGATAAAGATAAAGACAAATGGTTCATTGGATCTGCCAGTATGAGCACTAGGTCCCTGGAGCTGGTGGTATCGTCGGAACGAACCAGAATACTGCATTTGGCCGTATGTCATTGTCCATCAAATCGTACAACCCCACTGATGAGCCAATTGTAGGCCCCTCCCCCAACGTCGATTCGGCTCCATGTCGGATCTGGAGTGTCAACATGATAGGCTCATGAGTGTGCAACAAACACACAGTCTTCTATCAACACTGGAAGTGCTAGCACCTCAGCAACAACACCAGCATGTTCTTCCTAGACTCCGGCAGCAGCCTCAGCAGGTATTTCGTCAGATTCGTTCACCAGCAGCAGCCTCAGTAGGTATTTCGTCAGCTTCACCAGCAGCAACATTAGCAAGTATTTCGTCAGCTTCACCAGCAGCAGCATCACCAAGTATTTCGTCAGCTTCACCAGGAGCAGCAGCAGCTAGTTCTTTGTTAGCTCCACCAGGAGCAGCAGCATCAGGAGCCAGGGCTGCCTAAGCAATTACAGGTTCAACAGCTCCAGGGGCTCCGACAAAGAAAGGATAGTTGATCCCAAGAAACACCGATTGTCCCTTCAGATTGTCGACTCTGCTCCAGACTTGCTCTACTGGGTCTTTGGATGGGCATGCTGACCTCAAGAAAACGTGACACCGTAGTGATGGGTATGAAGAAAGTTGTGTCCCCACATGTTCTATTGTAACACCAACACTGTTTAGTGCTCCCCTGATATGAATCCACATGAGTTCAACATCCTGTTTCGTGTCGCCTCCGAGAGGTGCCAGGAAACATCACCGTGTCCCAAGTTTAGCATCTGCTACTGCATCTTCGATCACTGGAGCTGGAATGATGCACGGGAATGCGTGGGTACCTGCGTGTTACTTACAGTCAGTAAGCAGAATTTTGAATGGGATTTTACATGCTATATGACACCATGACTCACCCCAAATGAACGGCTCCCAAACACGCATGTCTCCGCTAGGTTCAGTGACCGCATAGATGCGTTACGGTTTGTTGGAATGGTAGTTGGAGGTGAAGACATCGTCGACATACTTCTCCGGTCACAGGAAGTCATCGCGCAAGACTGTCCATTCCTTGTCTTCTGGGCATCTAATGAATGTGATTGCCTTGTCGAACACCGCTAAGAGGTCGTACTCCCATGTCTTCCACACCTCCCGCGGTCTATATGGGAGCTATACCTTTAGGAGCTCAAGTTTTGCCATGTTGAACCTGTAAGCGAATTCGGAAATGGGCAGTGGCCACCCATTGTTGAATGCAGTAATGTCGACACCCTCCAAAGATGGCAATGTAAATCTCAACGATTTGTAGCCATTTTTTAGAGTCCAAGTACTCCCATCCTAGGAAAAAAGGACCAGCCACTTGCTGTTACCACCCACCCAGTTCTGGTCATCTCCTATTTCCGTCTCTTCTTCTTCCTTGATATTCACCACTACTTATTCTAACCACTTATCCAGCAACATCATTTTTGCATGAATATTCTACAGAGTTTGTTGTCAGTTGGTAGAATCACCTAGCATGGATTCCATTGCAAATACAATTTGACAACTGGACCTTCAGATTAAAGTACCCAAAATATCACCTAAATTTGAGTGTCTCCTCAGATATCACCTAAATTGTGCCCGTGTCACTACAAAGATACCCAATATATGGAGTAGGAGCAGAGCCCCCCTCCCAGAACAAACTCCTGACGATGATCATAAACAACTCGGGGCATAACAACCTTAAATCGTCTAATCTGTTTATTTTTATTTTAGGAAACAAAATATTACCTAGCAGGCATTCCATTGCAAATCAAAATTGACAACTCGTCTATCACCTAATTTAAGACTATGTCACTACGAAAATACCAGAATATCAGGTACGAGCAAAGCTTCCGCTGTACAGAATAGTCTTAAATGGTTCAATTTGTTCAAACCACGCGTGCACACAACACGTTCGACGAACGAAACATAGGATCCCGATGAGAGTTTAGCACATATGAATCAACGATATGACTGAACCAATAAGCAAGATACTAGAACTTACGTGGCCATCACGGTCGTTTGGCCATTTGCTGGTATTGGGGTAAAGAAGGCCTGGCGTGTCGAACGGTTGTTCATCCATGTCCCGCATCGTGAAGCGGAAGCCAGGGATGCAGCGAGCAAGGCGGCCAACAGAGATGATGTCCAACCCCGTGGCGATCCTGTGCATGTTCGTGGCGCTGAGGTTCGGTCATCCCCAATCCTTGCGGTGGCGGTTGCCCTGGCCATCCGTCTCGTCGTTGCATGCCTTTTGCTTCAGCCTGCTACTACCCCAAGCTCTACCCATAGCGGAAAATGGAGTCTGGAATCCGATGAATTAACGGAGGCATTGTGATAAGGAGGTGGATGGATTTGAGAGCGGATGGAATTAGGGATGGGGCAGTTGTTCGAGTAGGGAGTGACCCAGTGAGGAACCGCCGCCGCTGCCGGTTCACGTCCGTGTGGATGATAAGGAAGGGGTGTAATTATTGAGGGCGCGCACCAGAACCGACTAGAGGAAGTGAAAAAAATAAATCGTCAGAGAGAAAAATGTGCAGCCCGCCTATCAGTGAGTGAAGGTCAGCACGCGCAAACATGACTACATTTGACTTGGATCGTGCATGGCAGACCTCGGTTCCACCGCATGCAAGTGGCTCAGAACAAATTTTAGGCAGCGCTAGCGTTGACGTGTAAAACCGCCGTTTTTCTCTGCCTTCACCCTACTACGAACGGTCGTGCACCATTCCAGATATTAGTAAGGGCGGTTCCAATCTTGCAGTAAGCAGTTTCACTTATCCGTCTCATTTCCTCCTCCACAGCCTCATCGTCTTTATCCTCCACGGCCTCATCCATTTCCTCTGCCACGGCATCACCCTCTTCCTCCATATCCTTTCCCTCTTGCCTGTAGTCATGGACTTGTCGGATGTCTGAAATGACGGCAGACAAGTGACCACGTACTTCGACATTGAAGTACGTGGCAGGAAGAAGATTGATGTCGTCTACACCACCGACCCTCGGATGGCGAGGAACAGTATGAATAATTACACAAGTTGGCTATAGTTCGAAGAAAACAGGTTCGTAGGTCTCGACCTCGAGTACAGCCGCGAACACCATAGGATCACCGTGGTGCAACTCTCCATGAAGGGGCACGTCCTCGTATATCAGCCTTTTTGCGAGACGGGGGCTGACGGGAACATGTAGAATTTGATGTATTTTTTGTTCCTAAACCATTTCTTTGCAAAAGTTATTGCTATATTATTTGTCTGAATTGATTTTCATGCAGGTGGGGCGAAAGGATTAGGTCGCTGTTTCATGACTTTCTCATGAACCAGCAGATAACATTTACTAGTGTTGACATCACGAATGACACTAAACTGCTTGAAAGCCCGACTATCAACATTAGAATCCCAAAGGAGTGCATAGTGGACATCCAGAAAATTTACTGGATCCCAGGGACGAAGGGAGGTAGGACCAGGATGGCCAATCTTGCCGCCGAACTATTCGACCCGAGGTACGCTGGCATGAAGGGAAAATTGCCGAGATGTTGGTGGAGGCGTTTAGGGCACGATTACTGGGAGGATAAGCTGCTTTCTGAACCTAATTTGAAGTACGCTGCAATTGATGGGTATGTTAGCCACGAGCTGTACCGCCAGATTGTAAATTTTCGTTCCAGGCATCGCATCATTGAACCACCACCAAGGCAAGTTGTTTGCCCCAGATGCCGGAGTGTAGATGAATCTACAAGCTGGGACAAGCGACTGAAGGCATCCTGGGATCGGTTGCCTTCTCCAACAGGCTAGGATGTAGACTTTTAGTGCATGATTGTTGTGTTTGTATGGGACTTGTTATGTTTATGAAAACATGTTATTTCATAAGTACACTACGTGAGAAATTACGAACTGCTGTGTATTACCTTTGTCGAACTATAATATGGGTTTGGTTATGACTGTATCCTTCGCTATAATCTAGGTTTGGTTATGACTTATGACTGTATCCCACCTTATGCATGTTAGTCCTGGATTCTGCCGCATGCAAATGGCATAGACAGAATTTGTAAGTATGAATGTTGAGCATACAAAAGGGGGAAATGTAATTCATATAGGTTAACTACCTAATAGCACAAGGATCATACGAGCTCAGTTCTTACACACAGAATGCTTAGAAAGTACATGCGAGATAAAATACAGGCAAGATAAAACTAGGAACAAAATGCGAAACTAGTAGTGGTAAACAGCACACTCACCCACCCACCAGATCCTGTTGAGCATCTCGTAGCAGACATACGCGTCCCTGGCTACGTACTTGATCACATCGTAATTCAGGTGCCTCCACTCCCATCGCTCGTGCAGGTGCTTCAGGAACTCGACTTTCATGCCGGCGTACTCGCGGTCGATGATGTCAGCACTGAGTCTAGCCATGCCGGCTTTCCCCGTATCGCCATCCGGGTACCTCCACAAACGTTGGAGATCGATGTGATTGACGACATGAACGAGGAGATCCCGCTCTAGCTTCAGAGTGTCATTCTTGATGTCGACGTTGGCGAAGTTGATCTCCCTCCTGTGTAGGAACTCGTGAAGCTCCGGGCATACAGATTAGGCCCTACATACGTGGTATAGGAGGTAGTGGTTGTGCATGGACAGCTGCAATAGCGCCGCCCTCTTCCTATCTTTGGTATACTCGAGGTCAAGGCCGACGATCTTGTACCTGTCCATTGGCTCCTATAGCCATCGCTCGTACATTGTGATGACCTTGGCGACCTTCGCTAACGCATTTGTGTGGACAACTGGCAGCTTGGTGGTGCCATGGGTAGTGACGGTGTACTCGTCGGTGAAGTCGCTCCCGTCGCTGAACACGCCATACTCTGCGTCCATGGCAGCAACTAATGTGGCGGCGGTGGCCTAGGGTCGGTAGCGGTGGCTGGGACTGGGCATGGTGGTGGAGTGATCTGTTGCGGTGGTATGGCTCGGTGGAGGCGGTGCCTGCGACAACGTCGATTGTTCTTGCGGTGGCTGCGGCAGTGGCAAAAGGAAGGAGTTGGGGATTTTTGCACAATGATGTGTTGTGGAGACGAAAGGAGATGCTTAAATTGCGTTTACCAATATTCTGGTCATACCCAAGCGGAAGCAAGTTTGACCGGGCGAGCACCGTTGGTTTCCAATGCTAGCGATTAAATTTGGCGACCGTGCCCGGTAGGCGATGGGACAGGTGTGCGACGTGGCTTTGGCGTGGTAGAGATCGGTCACGGAGACCACCGTCCCGTTGCTGAGTTGCAGCGGCTGCGTGGTGCTGACACGATGTAACGTGACAGGATAGAAGGAAGTGTACCGCTATTTGTGATTATTATTCCCAACAAGTTTAAGAAGTCTAAGCTGTGGCATCCCGCTAAAACCACTACTAGAAATCGCTGTGTTTTTGTGCATTGCATCATCATGCCACATTGCATTTGAGCATCGTCATGTCATCATGCATCTTTGTGCTTAAAACTATTTTCTAAAAGCCTATCTTTGTTTTCCTAAATCTCGTCTTTACTTCAAATGAAAACTCTGGGTCTACCTGGATATTTTATTTGTTTAATAACTATTACAATAGTCTTTATAATTGAAATAAATAAAACTTAATTATTTTTGGGAGGCAGCCGGCCAGGCCCAAAAGCCCAACCGACCACCTCCATCATAGAACTACCAAACCCTAGTTCTATCCTAGCCCTAGCCCTACCCCCTACTCCTTCACCCAGCCGCCGCCGCCGCACCCCACCCCTGCACGCTAACAGCCAGGCGACCGCGTCGCCCTCACCCGCCTGCAGACCATGGCCCCACCTCCCTGCGTGAACCACACGCCACCTACCGCCCGCTCGCTACACCACCCGCATGTCTCCAACCCGACTGAACCCGTCCCGTTGTACGCCCCGTCGCCCCGTGTGTGAACCGCCCCAACCTCCCGATCGACTCTCGGCCCCACCCCACTATCGCACGCAGCGCCCAGCCCAACCCTCTCATCGCTAGCTGGTCCCACCTGCCCGTGACCCCGCTCCATATCGCTATCCCCAACGCGACCGCGCTCCGCCGTGCCTCTCTGCGACCTGCCCCGCCGCCCGGTGCGCGACCCCGGCTGTCGCCTTGCTGCCTCTGCGACCCCATCTCCCGAGCCTGCCGCTCGAGCCCCCGTCGTCGTGTACCCCGTCCCCAACCTCGCCTCCCTCTCGATCTCCTACCCTGGCTGGCCCCTGCGACCGGCGGCCCTCTTCACGCCCCACCCCGACCCGAGCTCCATCATCGTCTGGTGCTCCCTCAACCACAGGCCTGCCCAGAGCAACACCGTGCCATCCAACCTCCTCCTCCGTGCAGCTCGCCATCGACTGCCGCCAGGAGCGCCTCGCCCTCTCCCGCGACCCGCTCCCCAAGCTCGCCGAGCCCGCCCCCTTGAGCACCTCCGGCTGACACGCCCGCGTCCACCGCCGTCCGTGCTACCACAGTCAACCTCGCCGCTCCGGTCGCCGCCCCTATTCCTCGCCAAGCCCACGCCGCCTGAACCTGTGAGCTCGTGGCCACCATGTACTGCCCTATTTCGATACACGTAGCTGGTGGGTAGCCTGTGTCCTTTGTTCCCGATTGTCACACTGCTTATATGCGTGTTAACTGTGTGTCCTTCAAACGCTTCAACTCGGCCCTGGGGTGTGACATCTTGTTGGTATCAGGTCCCATCCTCATGGTTGTCCTGTATAACGAAGAACCCACCTCAAGATCTTCTTCGACTTCTGTCGCTTTTCTGTCAAACCTTCCACAGAAGTGTTGCCACAAGATTGATCGATGTTGACGATCGAACATGGAAAACAAAGCACCACGGAGTATCACCAGGAGGACCATCAACAAGTTCTGCTTCTTGGACACCAAGTTCTCCTTCCAAGCCTCGAAGCCCCGATCCCGGAGTTCGAAGACCCCGATGCCGGCGAGACCTAACCTGAACCACATCGAACCAAGATCGCCGATACCCATGTGTGACCCTAAGCCTCTATTTTTATAATATGACATATACCTGTCGCATCATTAAATCATCGTGCTTGCATACATGTCATCTGGTGGGTTGGGTTAAATAGTCGATTCACCTAAATTAAATATGGAGTCTATATGCGGGCTATTCTAGTCTTATTCCGGACTCCATTTAAATTTGTGTAGCGAACCGATGACATGCTTTGCCTTGTTAATACAACATTTAAATTGTGGGGTACCTAAACAACATGAACCTATTAATTAATTGTCGGGACCCCGGTTCCGCTTAATATTGCCTAATTGCACCGCATCTTTGCCATGCCATACATCATACATGCATCATGCCCGATCTTCTGCCGTAGTATTAAATAGTGCATCCGATGTTTCTTCTAGTGCTTTGCTTCTTCGCGGATTAGACCTTTGAGTTGATGCGAGTATCGACAAGTCCTTCGGATAACGAATCTTTGATAATCATTACTAGGCGAGCATTCTCCCCCTTTCTACCTATTTTGCATTTGTAGTCTTTACTTCCTCCTGTTGATCTATTGCTATCCGTGTTATGATGCTTTAGTTTCCGTGCACCATTTATATTCGTTGCAGCCTCTATATTGCCTTGGACACATCCTATTACCTGTTGTTTGGTAGATAGATAGCCTTGCGAGTTGTAGTCGCTTGCTCAGGTGCGATCCCGTGTCGTGAAGTACCACATAGTTGTTGGAATGTTGTCATATCCTTTATGGTGGAGATGATCGTGTCCTTAATTACAACTTGATATTATATTGCTAGATATAACTAATGTAGAGGCATTGGTGGGCAATAGTTGTTATTTGGTTCTTCCATGCTCACTTGTGTCCCGTAGGACCCCGAGTACTTGATACCTGTTCCTTGACTATCGCACTATCCGCATGTGGGACCATGAATCCCCTTAGCCAGAGATTCATTTCTTATTTCTTGGGGCCACAAACTAGTTTGGGGCTTTATTACTATCCTGTACTTATGCCATGCTTTACTGCTTTATTTAAGATTGTGCGTGGAGCACCTGTACTATTTTGGATGGTGACACGTTTTCCCTGTATCGACAAGCCCAGTCACACTTTCGGGTTCCACTCGTTTACCGCTGTCTACACAAACCCTGAGTCTGTCTCGGAGCTGTCCAACTTCGTTGCAGGTAGCTTAGTGGGGTGGCCCCCTGAAATGATTTATGAATCCTATGATTGCTTTGTCGTGAAAGCCTCATTGGGTTTTGATTTGGTTTTTCCGAGGTTGATCGTGTGTGTGTTGCTATTTGTGCACCCCTGCAGGGTAAATCTTTCTGAAAGCCGTGTCCGCGGTTATGGACGACTTGGAGCACAGTATCTCGATCATAGACAAGCATAACTAAAGTATTGCTATAAATTTGACTTAATATGTGACTAGTAATCAGCTTCACTACAATGCAATGGATAATAAAAGTGCCAACAACTGATGGAACTGGGGTGTATCGTGTCATGTTATACCTCCCTAGTAAGTATCGCGACTCCAATGGAATGAAATAAAAGTGCCAACAACTGCTAGGTTTGGGATGTCACATGCTAATTGTATCTGACTAGTTAGTACTGCAACTACAACTGAATGGTTAACTAAAACTGCCCACTACTTATGCTATCAAGATGACTCATGCTATCTATATCTGACTAGCAAGTGCTTCAACTATAATTGAATGAATAAAATTGCCAACTGTGTGAGTTTCTCGGTTTGACTTCCTCGTTTGGTCTCGAGGGGGAATACCAGGATGGGTATGATTGGTGTTACTATCAGGTTGGATCCGGATAGGTCTTTCTTATCCCTCTCTAATAGCCGATAGTTGTATTGAGTCTCTATATGTTGCTTAGTGCATGCTTCGCTGCCGCTTCAGTCCACCATACCTATGTAGGCGAGAGCCGCCGAATTCTAGCCTCGCCGTGTACTGGCCTCAGTACTGACGCTCCTCTTTTTTCCTTTTCCCTTTGTCGGCACCCCCTTTTGTTTTAGCAGGTTTGCGATCGATGTCGTTAGCAGGGTTACCCTTCCGGCTTGGCCTAGGCAGGGTTATGGATGCCATTGGTTATTCTTCAGGGCTCTTAGCCCCATTTGCTTCTTATCCGTACTCGGATGTTGTATTGTTTTCAAGGTGATTTGGATCTTTTTATTGTATATCTGTATTCTTGACTCGAGGAGTCACAGTTGTATATATATGTTCTATGGGTTCCATCGTGGAGTAATGTGTGATGGTATTGCTTTGTTTTCCACCCGCACGAAAGTGCCTGGTGGGCGTCCTTGAATCGTTTCTATGCGGGTTTGGCGGGAAGCGCTGAAACTTGCATAGGGCTGATTCGAGGGTGTTACATAGTGGTATCAGAGCTCAGCAGTTGCGATACCCACAGGTCCAGCCTGTAGGATAACCTAGCTAACGACCGATGTAGAGTGTCAAAACTATTTTGCAAAATCGGTTGGATAGCTCTGATAAGGTCTGCTTTTACTCCTTACCCCTCTGCTATTCTCCTCTTACCTCTGCGTGTTTTAAATCTGCTCTCTTACCTTTTTTCAAGTCCAGGATTTCTCGTGGTTGGGTTCCGTCGTACCTTTAGGGTTTCGCTTCCTCCTTTGGCAACAGTGCTTCTACCTCCGGACTTCATGCTATCTGAGTGATCCTTTATCTGTGGTACCATTCTTTGTTCCTTGTTTGTGCCTTCTGGTGTTTTCCGACGCGACGACATCATCTACGCCAGATCCGATGCAGAGCCTGCATCACTCCTTTGTTTCGAACCTCGATTGTCGAGAACTTCAGTCTGATTCCGAGAATGGTTGCACGCTTTTCTACTGATTGTGCGGAGTAATAGTTTGGGTGCGTGATGGATTGGCCCCCATGCCGACTACTCACTATATTTGCTCGTGTACATTGAAGTGGATGAGAATGCATCGGTTCTCTCTTTCTATCGAAGTTAGAGGTGGCTTTATTTGTGGATACCTTTACCTTCGTCCTTTGTTTCCCGGAGTGTTCTCTCGACGATCACGGACAATGACCTCTTGTTAGTGGTGTCGCGAGCATCTACATGAAGCGAGAAGATTCAGATCGCCGACCTTCTTCCCGGTACCACGAGGCGGATCTCGAGGGCGATATCCCTTGTTAGTGGTGTCGAATTGTGGCATCCCGCTAAAACCACTACTAAATCGCTGTGTTTTTGTGCATTGCATCATCATGACCGCATGCTGATGTCATCATGCCACATTGCATTTGAGCAGCGTCATGTCATCATGCATCTTTGTGCTTAAAACTATTTTCTAAAAGGATATCTTTGTTTTCCTAAATCTCGTCTTTACTTCAAATGAAAACTCTGGGTCTACCTGGATATTTTATTTGTCTAAAAACTATTTACAATAGTCTTTATAATTGAAATAAATAAAACTTATATTATATTTGGGAGGCAGCCAGCCAGGCCCAAAAGCCTAACCGGCCACCTCCATCATAGAACTACCAAACCCTAGTTCTATCCTAGCCCTAGCCCTACCCCCTACTCCTTCACCTAGCCGCCGCCACACCCCACCCGTGCACGCTAACCGCCAGGCGACCGCGTCGCCCTCACCCGCCTGTAGACCCTGGCCCCACCTCCCCGCGTGAACCACACGCCACCTACCGCCCGCTCGCTACACCACTCGCATATCTCCAACCCAGCCGAACCCATCCCGTTGTACGCCCCGTCGCCCCGTGTGTGAACCGCCCCAACCTCCCAATAGACTCTCGGCCCCACCCCACTATCGCATGCAGCGCCCAGTGATACATTGTAAATGTATCTATAATTTTTGATGTTCCATGCTTGGTTTTATCCACTTTCTTGTGTTTTGTTCCAACTTTGGAGTACTTTTCATATGATTGCTTGGACTAACCTATTAACAAGAGCCACAGTGCTAGATGCCTGTTTTCTGCTGTTTTTGGTTCCAGGAAAATCAAAAAATGAATATTCTCGGAATTGGACGGGACAAAAGCCAAAGTGCCAATTTCTCCGGAAGTGATCAAGTGCCAGAATACGAGACGGAGAAGGGCCAGGGAGCCACCACACCACCTGTCCGCGCGGCCAGGCCTGGCCCACGCCAGGGGGTGGTGTGGCCGCTCCCAGCACCCCCTCGGCCTCTCCTTCCACCTATATATTGCCCTTGGGACGAAAACCCTAAGTACCCGATCAAAAATCCACGAAAGAGTCTGGAGCCGCCGTCATCTCCATCCCTAGATTGGGAGGGATCTGAAGCTCTTCCCGGCACCCCGCCGGAGAGGGCAATTCACCTTGGAGGCCTTCTTCATCACCATGCAAGCCTCCGGTGTGATGCGTGAGTAGTTCATCCTTGGACTATGGATCCATGTAGTAGCTAGATGGCTGGTTTCTCCTCCTTTGTGCTTTCATGTTAAGGTCTTGTGAGCTCCGTTCATGATCAAGGTCATCTATTTGTAATTCATACATGTTGTGTTTGCGGGGATCTGATGGATATTGAGATGCTATTTCAGATTGATTATTGATTCTATCATGTCTTTGTTATTTGAGATCTTGCATGCTTTCCGTTGTTAGTAGCTATCTTGGCCAAGTAGATGCTAGCAACTCCAAGAGTTAGTATTTATGCTTGATAGTGGGTTCATGCCTCTGGTAATTTGGGGAAGTGACAAAAATCTCTAAGGTACTAGATGTGTTGTTGCTACTAGGGAGAAAACAACAATCCTTTGTTCATAGAACAATCATATTGTTTACTTTACACGCAGTTCGTAAAGCAATAATCTGTCTAACTTAATACTGGAGGGGGTTCGGATGATAACCTGAAGGTGGATTATTAGTCATAGATGCAGTTGGATGGCGGTCTATGTATTATGTTTTAATGCCCAATCAAGTCTCAGAGGAGTCAAGATGATTAGTGTAACAGCCTCGAATCAGCCCTATGCAAGCTTTAGCCCTTTTCACCAAACCCGCATAGAAACGATTCATGGACGCCCACCAGGCACTTTCGTGCGGGTGGAAAACGAAGTAATACCATTACACAACAGTCCTCGATGGGACCCACATAACAGATATATACATCACGACTCCAAGAGTCAAGAATACAGATATACGCTACAAATATCCAAATCCCCTTGAAAACAATACAGCGTCCGAGTACGGACAAGATGCAAATGGGGCTAAGAGCCCTGGAGAATAACCAATGGCGTCCATAACCCTGCCGAGGCCAAGCCGGAAGGGTAACCCTGCCAATGACGTCGATCTCAAACCTGCTAAAACAAAAGGGGTGCCGACAGAGGGTAAAGGAAAAAGAGGAGCGTCAGTACTAAGGACAGTACACGGCGAGGCTAGAATTCGGCGGCTCTCGCCTACATAGGTATGGTGGACTGAAGCGGCAGCGCAGCAGCACTAAACCACCTATAGAGACTCAGTAAAACTGGAGGCTATTAGAGAGGGATAAGAAAGACCTATCCGGATCCAACCTGATAGTAACACCAAACACACCCATCCTGGTATTCCCCCTCGAGACCAAACGAGGAAGTTAAACCAAGGAACTCACACAGTTGGCAGTTTTATTCATTCGATTATAGTTGAAGCACTTACTAGTCAGATATAGATAACATGAGTCATCCTGAAGCATAAATAGTGGGCAGTTTTAATCACCATTCCGTTATAGTTGGAACATTTACTAGTCAGATATAATTGTCCTGAGGAATCCCAAAACCCAGCAATTGTTGGCACTTTTATCACATTCCATTGGAGTTGCAATCCTTACTAGGCAGGTCCAGCATGTCACAAAACAACCCCAGATCCACCAGTTGTTGGCATTTTAATATCCATTCCGTGATAGTTGAATCTGATTACTAGTCATATATTAACTCAAGTTTATAGCACTACTTTAGTTATGCTTGTCTATGATCGAGATACTGTGCTCCAAGTCGTCCATAACCGTGGACACGGCTTTCAGAAAGATTTACCCTATAGGGGTGCACAAATAGCAACACACACACGATCAACCTCGGAAAAACCAAATCAAAACCCAACGAGGCTTTCACGACAAAGCAATCACATGATTCATAAAATATTTGAGGGGGCCACCCCACTAAGCTACCCGCAACACAGTTGGCCGGCTCTGGAACGGACCTAGGGTTTGTGTGGATGGCTGTAAACGACTGGGAACCCAAAAGTGTGATTGGGCTTGTCGATACAGCGAAAACGTGTGACGATCCTAAACAGTACAGGTGCTCCACGCACAATCGTAAATAAAGCAGTAAAGCATGGCATAAGTACATGATAGTAATAAAGCCCCAAACTAGTTTGTGGCCCCAAGAAATAAGAAATGAATCAAGCTCTGGCTAAGGGGGTTCATAGAGTCTCCTGTATGTGGATAGTGCGAATAGTCAAGGAACAGGTATCAAGTACTCAGGGCCTACGGGACATAAGTGGGCATAAAAACCAAATAGCATATATTGCCCACCGGTGTCTCTTTCATTAGTTATCCCAGCAATTTAATAGTTGTAATTAAAGACATGATAGAAATATATCAATAGGAGGAAATAAAGACTATAAATGCAAAATAGGTAGAAAGAGGGAGGATGCTCGCTTGGGAAACATAGCCGAAGGTTCATATCCGGAGAACTTGTCGATACTCGCATCAACTTATCAGCCTAATCCGCGAAGAAGCAAACACTAGAAGAAACACCGGATGCAATATTGAATACTACGGCAGAAGATCCGGCATGATTATGATATGATGCAGATGCGGTGCAATTAGGCAGTATTAAGCAAAACCGGGGTCCCGACATTTAATTAAATGGTTCAAGTTATTTAGATACCCCGCAATTTAAATGTTGACTTAACAAGGCAAATCATGACATCAATTCGCTACACAAATTTAAATGGAGTCCGGAATAAGAATAGAATTGCCCGCATATAGACTCCATATTTAATTATGAGGTGAATCGGCATAATGCCCCCAGACCACATGATGCGATGCGAATATGAACCATTTAATATGCAACAAGTATATATCATTTATAAAATAGGGTTTCGAGAAAGGGGTCACACATCGGGGTTCGGAGATCTTGGCTTCGGAGGGGGTTCGGGTTTGGTCTCGAGCTTCGGACTCCGTGATCAGGGCTTCACATCCGTGAGGGAGAACTAGGCGTGCTGAGGGGTTCGGTGTTCGGATCCTCGGGATCAGGGGTCTCGGGGTCGGTCTTTGGAACCATGTAGAAGACCTTGTCGGCTCCACATTGAAGTCCGTTTTCTGTAACAGAGATGCTCGGTGTCCATGTAGAACTTGTTGGTGATCACCGGTACCAGAACTTCAATCAACATGGGTCTTGGCATATTACGGTCGAACCGAGACAGAAAAACACAAACAACAACACATGGATCAGCGGGTCACTCGAACACGGCCACACGACTCACTGGTACCAAGAAGAGCAGAAGATACAACGGCGGTACGAGTCGAAGCAGAGGTGGTGGTGGCAGGAGGGCGACGTTGACGGCGGAACAAGGAATCCAGCGGTGAGCACAGAGGGCGGCGACGCCCATGGCGACGCGGAGCTATGGCCGAAGTCGGTGTGGGTGCACGGTAATGGACGGAGAGGAGGGAGGAGGCGCGACTCGAGGAGGTGGCCTCCCTGGTGGCTGCGGACGGCGAGCTCGGGCACCAACACGGTGAGGGAGGATCCCACGGCGGCGCTAGGAGAGGCAAGGACGGGGAAAGAGGAGGGAGGCCGACGATGGCTAGGTGAGCTCCTGGTGACGACGCTCATTCGCAGCGAGAGAGAGAAGGGCGAGGACGATGGCTGACGCTGGGGACGCGCAGAGGGATAGCGACGAGGTGCTAGCGGCACAGCCGGGAGGCGCAGAGGAGGAGGTCGCCCGCGGTGACGACGGCTCACGAGCTGGTAGCGGTGGCACGATGTATGGGAGGCGGGGCTAGGACAGGCAAGGGCGGCGGCCCTAGCGGCGACCGGGAGGAGGGAGGCGACACATCACGGGGAATGAGACATCGAGAAGGGACTTCTCGTTTGGGAGGAAGCAGCGGGGTAGGTGAGGACGGGGTGGGGATCGCCCGGGCGTGCCGCGCGTGTGGCGTGACCGCGTGTGCGTGGGGCCTGGGCAGGGCAGGTGGGGAGTGGGGCTACGTGCCCAGGTGGCGGTGGGGAGGCGTGTAGGGTGGCGTTGGGGTGTGGGCAGGGGAGTGTGTGTTGTGCGTGTGTTGTGTGCTGTGTGGGGAGAGAAGGGAGTGGCTGGTGGCGGGGTGGAGAGAGGGAGGTAGGATGAGGGTTAGGTGGATTTTAGTCTAGGGTTTGGGGTGGTTCGATCTAGGTTTAGGGTTTGCTCTGAAATGGGCTGGGCCAGCCGGAGTAGTAGGTGGCCTGGCCTACGGGCTGGGCTGCCTCCCCTAGAAAAATAGTTTTATTTATATATTTATTTTGTTTTATTTAAAAGACCACTTGTAAATTATATTTAGATGAAACAAAAATATCCAGAAGAGACCGAGGTTTTGTTTTAAAATAAAGATAGGGGATATTTAGAAAACAAATATAGGCTTTTAGAAAATACTTTTAGACAAACCATGCATACAGACATGACGATGCTCAAATGCAATGCGGCATGATGACATGAGCATGCGGTCATGATGATGTGCAACACAAAAACACAGCGATTTTCTAGTAGTGGTTTTAGCGGGGTGCCACAATTAGTATATGCATGTATTGCTTTCTCGGTGTTTGTCAATTGCCCCGCTGTAATTTGTTCACCCAGCATGTTATCTATCTTAAGGAGAGCCACCTCTAGTGAACTATGGATCCCGTTCCTTTTTCTTTACATACAATCTATAATCTTTTACTGCTTTGTGTTTACTTTCTGCAAACTTTTACTTCTTTCCATTCGATACGTTTAATCCTTTGTTTTCCGCAAAACATGGTGAGATTGACAACTTCATGGCAAGTTGGGGACAAAGTTGTGTGGTTGTGTTGTGCAGGTCTCCACGTTGCTACTAGCACCGGTAGTGCGCCCTGCCAAAGATCAGCTAGTAACACCTTTGGGGTGTTTCCTTGCTCCTACTGGTTCGATTAAACCTTGGTTTCATAACTGTGGGAAAACTTACTGCTGTGCTCATCGTACCTTCCTCTTGGGGTTCCCAACGAGCTCTACGTCGAAAGTCGAGCGCATCACCCAACCCAACCCTCTCATCGCTAGCTGCTCCCACCTGCCCGTGACCCCGCTCCATCTCGCTCTCCCCAGCACGACCGCGCTCAGCCGTGCCTCTCTGCGACCCGCCCCGCTGCCCGGTGCGCCGACCCCGGCCGTCGTCTTGCTGCCTCTGCGACCCCATTTCCCGAGGCTGCCGCTCGAGCCCCCGTCGTCGCGTACCCCGTCCCCAACCTCGCCTCCCTCTCGGTCTCCTACTTCGGCCCGCCCCTGCGACCGGCGGCCCTCTTCGCGCCCCGCCTCGACCCGAGCTCCATCGTCATCTGGTGCTCCCTCAACCACAGGCCTGCCCAGAGCATCGCCGCGCCATCCAACCTCCTCCTCCGCGCAGCTCGCCATCGACTGCCACCAGGAGCGCCTCGCCCTCTCCCGCGACCCGGTCCCCAAGCTCGCCGAGCCCGCCCCCTTGAGCACCTCTGGCCGACGCGCCCGCGTCCACCGCCGTCCGTGCTACCACAGTCAACCTCGCCGCTTCGGTCGCCGTCCCTCTTCCTCGCCAAGCCCACGCCGCCTGAACCTGTGAGCTCGTGGCCACCATGTACTGCCCTATTTCGATACAGGTAGCCGGTGGGTAGCCTCTGTCCTTTGTTCTCGATTGTCACACTGCTTGTATGCGTGTTAACTGTGTGTCCTTCAAACGCTTCAACTCGGCCCTGGGGTGTGACATCTTGTTGGTATCAGGTCCCATCCTCATGGTTGTCCTGTATAACAAAGAACCCACCTCAAGATCTTCTTCGACTTCTGTCGCTTTTCTGTCAAACCTTCCACAGAAGTGTTGCCACAAGATTGATCGATGTTGACGATCGAACATGGAAAACAAAGCACCACGGAGTATCACCAGGAGGACCATCAACAAGTTCTGCTTCTTGGACACCAAGTTCTCCTTCCAAGCCTCGAAGCCCCGATCCCGGAGTTCGAAGACCCCGATGCCGGCGAGACCTAACCTGAACCACATCGAACCAAGATCGCCGATACCCATGTGTGACCCTAAGCCTCTATTTTTATAATATGACATATACCTGTCGCATCATTAAATCATCGTGCTTGCATACATGTCATCTGGTGGGTTGGGTTAAATAGTCGATTCACCTAAATTAAATATGGAGTCTATATGCGGGCTATTCTAGTCTTATTCCGGACTCCATTTAAATTTGTGTAGCGAACCGATGACATGCTTTGCCTTGTTAATACAACATTTAAATTGTGGGGTACCTAAACAACATGAACCTATTAATTAATTGTCGGGACCCCGGTTCCGCTTAATATTGCCTAATTGCACCGCATCTTTGCCATGCCATACATCATACATGCATCATGCCCGATCTTCTGCCGTAGTATTAAATAGTGCATCCGATGTTTCTTCTAGTGCTTTGCTTCTTCGCGGATTAGACCGTTGAGTTGATGCGAGTATCGACAAGTCCTTCGGATAACGAATCTTTGACAATCATTACCAGGCGAGCATTCTCCCCCTTTCTACCTATTTTGCATTTGTAGTCTTTACTTCCTCCTGTTGATCTATTGCTATCCGTGTTATGATGCTTTAGTTTCCGTGCACCATTTATATTCCTTGCAGCCTCTATATTGCCTTGGACACATCCTATTACCTGTTGTTTGGTAGATAGATAGCCTTGCGAGTTGTAGTCGCTTGCTCAGGTGCGATCCCGTGTCGTGAAGTACCACATAGTTGTTGGAATGTTGTCATATGCTTTATGGTGGAGATGATCGTGTCCTTAATTACAACTTGATATTATATTGCTAGATATAACTAATGTAGAGGCATCGGTGGGCAATAGATGTTATTTGGTTCTTCCACGCTCACTTGTGTCCCGTAGGACCCCGAGTACTTGATACCTGTTCCTTGACTATCGCACTATCCGCATGTGGGACCATGAATCCCCTTAGCCAGAGATTCATTTCTTATTTCTTGGGGCCACAAACTAGTTTGGGTCTTTATTACTATCCTGTACTTATGCCATGCTTTACTGCTTTATTTAAGATTGTGCGTGGAGCACCTGTACTATTTTGGATGGTGACACGTTTTCGCTGTATCGACAAGCCCAGTCACACTTTCGGGTTCCACTCGTTTACCGCTGTCTACACAAACCCTGAGTCTGTCTCGGAGCCGTCCAACTTCGTTGCAGGTAGCTTAGTGGGGTGGCCCCCTGAAATGATTTATGAATCCTATGATTGCTTTGTCGTGAAAGCCTCGTTGGGTTTTGATTTGGTTTTTCCGAGGTTGATCGTGTGTGTGTTGCTATTTGTGCACCCCTGCAGGGTAAATCTTTCTGAAAGCCGTGTCCGCGGTTATGGACGACTTGGAGCACAGTATCTCGATCATAGACAAGCATAACTAAAGTATTGCTATAAATTTGACTTAATATGTGACTAGTAATCAGCTTCACTACAATGCAATGGATAATAAAAGTGCCAACAACTGATGGAACTGGGGTGTATCGTGTCATGTTATACCTCCCTAGTAAGTATCGCGACTCCAATGGAATGAAATAAAAGTGCCAACAACTGCTAGGTTTGGGATGTCACATGCTAATTGTATCTGACTAGTTAGTACTGCAACTACAACTGAATGGTTAACTAAAACTTCCCACTACTTATGCTATCAAGATGACTCATGCTATCTATATCTGACTAGCAAGTGCTTCAACTATAATTGAATGAATAAAATTGCCAACTGTGTGAGTTCCTCGGTTTGACTTCCTCGTTTGGTCTCGAGGGGGAATACCAGGATGGGTATGATTGGTGTTACTATCAGGTTGGATCCGGATAGGTCTTTCTTATCCCTCTCTAATAGCCGATAGTTGTATTGAGTCTCTATATGTTGCTTACTGCATGCTTCGCTGCCGCTTCAGTCCACCATACCTATGTAGGCGAGAGCCGCCGAATTCTAGCCTCGCCGTGTACTGGCCTCAGTACTGACGCTCCTCTTTTTTCCTTTTCCCTTTGTCGGCACCCCCTTTTGTTTTAGCAGGTTTGCGATCGATGTCGTTAGCAGGGTTACCCTTCCGGCTTGGCCTGGGCAGGGTTATGGATGCCATTGGTTATTCTTCAGGGCTCTTAGCCCCATTTGCTTCTTATCCATACTCGGATGTTGTATTGTTTTCAAGGTGATTTGGATCTTTGTATTGTATATCTGTATTCTTGACTCGAGGAGTCACAGTTGTATATATATGTTCTATGGGTTCCATCGTGGACTAATGTGTAATGGTATTGCTTCGTTTTCCACTCGCACGAAAGTGCCTGCTAGGCGTCCTTGAATCATTTCTATGCGGGTTTGGTGGGAAGCGCTGAAACTTGCATAGGGCCGATTCGAGGGTGTTACATAAGCATAGACAGGGACCTAGCATCCCTGCACCCCGGGGTAGCCGCCCAGCCGCTCAGGCCTACCAATTGTGCAAAGCTTGCAATTTCCTTTCATTAATTTGGTGATTTTGTCCAGAATTTGCCAAATTGAAGCTTGTTTGCCCATGCTTCTATAAGTTTCTGTTTAGGCCACTGGTGTAAGCATGTACGATCAAGCAACTTTGCAACACACGTGTCGGTGGAAAAGCATGAGGTTTCAACACACCACATAGTTCATGGATTTCTATTTTCCTCAGCCGATTAGTTTATCCTCACTTTTGCCCTCTCTCCATTCTGAATCCCTCACATGCGCTCGGAGGAGGGTGCCGTCTGGTCAAAGGCTTGACCGTTACATGCGCCCTGTCGCCTAAATTGGAAGTTTTTTTTTGTTATTTGGCCTTTTTAAGAGCGTCTTTACCCCTCTCTCTCTCGCTAACAGTTGTGTTTTTTTGCCCAAAAAGGTAGCGAATCTAGAGCAGCTTCTCTCTTCATTCATTGTTCCATTTGCCCTCGTTTTCCCTAATTTGGTAGCAAATCTAGAGCAACAAAACTAACCAGTACCATAAATAAATTCAGTAAACAGAGCAGATGTAGATAAAGCAGCTAATATAGGTTACATAGTACGGTACTTAACGAGGTTCGTCAATTAGCAGCTGACAAGTTCAACACAGACAAGACAAAAGAAGCTGCTTTACAGCAGCATCATCAGCGGATAAGTGGCCCCTTGTGGCCTCTGCCAGAAGGGCCTCCGCTCCTCCACTTCTTCCTGCCTAGTCCCTTGACCTTGGGTGCCTTGGGTTTGATCAGGGTCATGCGACCCTCCTCGATAGCCACCTTTTGGAGGTTGCGGAGGTGAAGACCGAGCGCCTGGTGCTTGGCTATGAAGCCGTGGACGTTTACTGACTCACCGTGGGTCCTCACATCTTCGGCATGCTTCACGAGGGAGTTGAAGTCCATGGCGCGGAGCCTCCTGGTGGGCAGAAGGGGCATCTGTACACGTCGCCGGTGAAGAAGTTGTTGTACTGGCCGGACTTTAGCCTCCTCAGCACATGACAAGTCTTGGTGTCGTTGGACTCGTCGTCGCTGCGGACGTCGCTGCTATCCTCCTGTGAGAAAAAAACAGTAGAGTGGAATAAGGACATGATTGAGATACTTTGATTATCAAGATTGATTATTGATACGTTGCTAACGTATCCATAATTTTTGATGTTCAATGCTTGGTTTTATCTACTTTCTTGTGTTTTGTTCCAACTTTGGATTACTTTCTATACAGTTTATTGGACTAACCTATTAACAAGAGCCACAGTGCCAGCTTCCTGTTTTCTGTTGTTTTTGGTTCCAGGAAAGTCAGAAAATGAATATTCTCGGAATTGGACGGGACAAAAGCAAAAGTCAGTTTTTCACCGAGGGACACCCGGAGCCAGAATACGAGATGGAGAAGGGCCAGAGGGCGGCCACACCACCTGGCCACGTGGCCAGGCCTGGCTCGCGCCAGGGGGTGGTGTGGCCAGCCCAGGCACCCCCTCGGCCTCTCCTTCCGCCTATAAGATGCCTCCGATATAGAAACCCTAAGTACCCGATCAAAATTCCACGAAAGATTTTGTAGCCTCCGTCATCTCCATCCCTAGATCGGGAGGGATCTGAAGCACTTCCCGGCACCCTACCGGAGAGGGGAATTCACCCTGGATGCCTTCTTCATTATCATGCAAGCCTCCGGTGTGATGCGTAAGTAGTTCATCTCTGGACTATGGGTCCATGTAGTAGCTAGATAGCTGGTTCTCCTCCTTTGTGCTATCATGTTTAGATCTTGTGAGCTTCGTTCATGATCAAGATCATCTATTTGTAATTCTGCATGTTGTGTTTGCGAGGATCCAATGGATATTGAGATGCTATTTCAGATTGATTATTGATTCTATCATGTCTTTGTTATTTGTGATCTTGCATGCTTTCCGTTGTCAGTAGCTATCTTGGCCAAGTAGATGCTAGCAACTCCAAGAGTTAGTATTTATACTAGATAGTGGGTTCATGCCTCTAGTATTCTGGCGAAGTGAGAGAAATCTCTAAGGTATTTATGCTAGATGTGATGTTGCTAGATAGTGGGTTCATGCCTTTAGTATTTATGCTAGATGTGCTGTTGCTAGTGGATTCATGCCTTTAGTATTTATGCTAGATGTTGCTAGTTAGTATTTATGCTAGATAGTGGGTTCATGCCTTTAGTATTTATGCTAGATGTGATGTTGCTACTAGGGATAAAACAACAATCCTTTGTTCATAGAACAATCGTATTGTTTACTTTACACACAATTCGTAATGCAATTATCTGTTGCTTGCAGCTTAATACTGGAAGGTGTTTGGATGATAACCTGAAGGTGGATTATTAGTCTTAGATGCAGTTGGATGGCGGTCTATGTATAATGTTGTAATGGCCAATCAAATCTCAAAGGACTCAAGATGAGTAGTATATGCATATTGCTTTATCGATGTTTGTCAATTGCCCTGCTGTAATTTGTTCACCCAACATGTCATCTATCTTAAGGAGAGCCACCACTAGTGAACTATGTACCCCAGTCCTTTCTTGTACTATCAATCTACAATCAACTGTTTACTGCTTTGTGTTTACTTTCTGCAAACTATTACTTTCTTCCACTCGATATGTTTAATCCTTTGTTTTCAGCAAAACTGGTGAGATTGACAACCTCATCGCAAGTTGGGGGCAAAGTTATGTGGTTGTGTTGTGCAGGTCTCCATGTTGCTGCTGGCACCGGTAGTGCACCCTGCCAAAGTTCAGCTAGCAACACCTTTGGGGTGTTTCCTTGCTCCTACTGGATTGATAACCTTGGTTTCATAACTGAGGGAAAACTTGCTCCTGTGCTCATCATACCTTCCTCTTGGGGTTCCCCAACGAGCTCGATATATTTTGGGCCATCAATTATTTGCATAAATTAACCAATTGAGATCTCCCGATTATTCCCCAAATCTCAAACCAAATCGAATATTGATCCCAACTACGAACATGGGGATTCATCGAAATATGAGATCTAACACAAGAGTATTAGCTACTGTAAAAATACGAACAGCCGAGCCCTAATAACATACGATCTAGCATCCAACGATGGGAACGGGGGAAAACAAGGGAAAGGGAGAAAACCCTGGTTACCTCCGACCATGGGTCGGTGATGCTGGTGTCGTAGGGGTTTTCCGACCTTATGTAGACAACCTCCTCGTAGGGGTCCCAGCCGAGCGGGATCTATCCGAGACCGGTGGGGGCCTCCTCGCCGGCGGCTACAGCGGATGCAGGGACGGAGACGACGGCATGTACAGGGACGAGGGCTTGTACGGGGATGGGGGCTCCTCGCCTGGGGCCTTGGAGGTGCCGATGGTCACCGTGCCATTCTTCTCCATCGCCGACGTGGTTGGGGTTTTCTTGGGGGTTTGCAGAAGGTGATGGGACAGTGGAGACGGTTGAGTGAGCGAGTGAGTGATGAGTGAGAGTGGGGAGGCCTCTATTAAAGGAGAAGGGAAGCGACGTTTCGTTGCACTACCATGCACCACGTACACTACCGCACCGTGCACGGCCACACGTGTCCACTACCGCCCCGTGCACCGCACACGCGTACTGTGAGTCACGTTTTTCCCTCATGTCTAACACTGGCGATTCAGTTGTAATCAGTTTTGCCCTCGAGCATAACACTGGCAGTTTGGTTGTACTCAGTTTTGCCCTCCAGTACTCACACTGCCGTGTGCAATATACTCAGTTTTACCCTTCGGTGGCTGGTCAACAGAGAGTTAACGAATAGGTTTTAGCTAGCTAATTGAGTCATTTTATTGACAACAAATTCAAAAGGAGCAAAACACAGTGGCATCTACCCAGGGAGTCTTATTATGTGACCCGCCACCATAAGAAATGTATATAAACCAAGTTTCTGACAAGGAGATGGGCAAAAGTGAGGAAAAACTAAGCGGCTG
This sequence comes from Avena eriantha, assembly GCA_910589775.1. NCBI lineage: Eukaryota > Viridiplantae > Streptophyta > Magnoliopsida > Poales > Poaceae > Avena > Avena eriantha. Next base: position 126,189,923 of record OU342741.1, on the reverse strand, counting down.
GGGAAAACTGCGTACAACTAACGAACCGAGGGTACGAAAATAGAAATCCCCATAGTTTAAGAGTCTCGAACCAGTAAGAGAATTAAATATTATTAGTGGCCGATCCAGCACAGTGATGGGTTGGTAGGCTAGAAGTTGCTGATTCCTAAGTAAGGGGACACCAGGCCGGTCTTGACATACTCCCTCAGGAATTTGCTGTAAGCAGTGTGCTTAGCCTTGGTCGCTGACTTGTGTTTACTAGCCGGGCTTTTACCGATGCCAACCGCATGCGGAATCAAGCTGGCGATCCTCGGGTTGACTCCTTTCTTATAAAAAGGGCACCTGAGCTTCCCAAGTCGAGTGCAGAAAGGGATTATCCCGCTCTTGAGCTTCTTCATGACATGACGACTCTTGTTGTCCCTGTTCTCCTTGTCAGAGTCCATCTCACTTGAATCTACCTGTAATGTATGAAATGCAAATTGAAATGAGCAAAATAATAAATATATATTCCTTCCACCATTCTGAGTTACTTTCGATACAATAACATATCTATACAGGTTCAGTAGTTCATTACGGCTGTCTCTCTAGCTCGCGCCTAAATTAATGTGGTTTGTGTTCTTGATAACTTATTAATAAATAAATAATGTGGATTCATTCAGAACAGACTAGATCTCTCCATGTACCGGTTCGTACGGTGCATCTAATCATTAGGACTAGATTTTTTATGAAGCCACGAGCAGAAAATATGAAACATGTAGAAATAGATGTACTTCCGGGTACACGAGCGGAGCGTGTTCGTCGAACTCCACGCCCTCATCAGGGCCTCCGAAGTCGTCAGCACCGGCGAGCACATGGTCAATATCATTTTGCGGCCCAAAAGTTGGGTCGCCCAGGCAACGCGGTACCCGAGTTCCCTGAAATCAGCCGGGATGACTATAGTTGGCGTGCCAAATACTTAGAGGGTCTTTTTCGACACGAATTCAGCTTTACATTTCAATACAAAAAATCAGGCTAACGACCGTCAAGTTGGGGCCCCCTGTCAGCTTTTGCCGTTATGTCGCTCCCGTCCCTGCCATGTAGGCTGCCATGTAGGCTTGCAGCGTTGGCGCATGCATCCTTTATGCGTCTTCTTCTTCCTCCGGGGCGGCAATCTGTGGTCATGTCCATGGCGCGGAGCTAGGACTTGGACGAACCTGCTCGGCCCGGCTCTACTCCCCATCCCGAGTCGGAGCTCGCCCTCACCATGGTCGCACCATTGGCACGACGCGGGGACGGGACTTCATTTGCGGGTGAGATCTGTCACCATGACGACCATGCTCGGTCCTGTTGGCCTCCTCGAGAATCCGAGCTTGCCGTCACCGCGGTCGCACACGCACCAGCCACGACGCCTTCCTCTCCGGACCCCAAAGCCACATCCACCCAGTTCGGCACAACGCCAACAAGGTGAAAATGCATCAAGTTTTGTTCTTGTGATTGTAGAAAAACATGTATTACCGTGGCCGTAGCATACTCTAACCAATGTACACATATGTTGTTTACTAGATTTTCATTTGAAATTAGTAGCTCCGTGATGACGAAACATAGAGAACCTAAATGGAATGACGATGCCGACCATGTTCTGTACTTTGCATTGCATCAACAAGTGCTCGCTGACGAAGCATGTTACCAAGAAAGGGAGTTCATCAACCATTGCCAAAAAATATGTGAAGAAATCAATGAGCGATTCAATGCAAATACGCGTAGAAAAGCTAGATCCATGTCGTCAATCGTCAATAGGTGGCGCATTCTAGTGATCCGTTCAAATGCGTACACCATATATCATTTACTTGAAGTGGTTGTTATCCTGAGCAAACATGCCTAGTATGCACATTACCTTTGTATGTTCTATGCTGCAATTCTGTTGTTATGGGCGTGGAAAGAAAAGCTGGGCTTCACTGAATATTACGCAGTTAGGCCTAACTTAGTCTTACACAAATAAGCACAGCTTAGTCTTTACACAAATAAGCGTAACTAATGATAAAGATAAAGACAAATGGTTCATCGGATATGCTAGTATGAGCACTAGGTCCCTAGAGCTGGTGGTATCGTCAGAACGAGCCAGAATGCTATGTTTGTCCGTCTGTAATTCTCCACCAAATCGTACGACCCCACTGATGAGCCAATTGTAGGCCTCCTCCCCCGATGTGGATTCGGCTCCACGCTGGATCTGGAGTGTCAACATGATAGGCGCGTGAGTGTGCAGCAAACACATAGTCTGCTATAAACACTGGAAGTGCTGGCACCTCAGCAACAACACCAGCATGTTCTTCCTGGACTCCGGCAGCAGCCTCAGCGGGTATTTCGTCAGCTTCACCAGCAGTAGCCTCAGCAGGTATTTCGTCAGCTTCACCAGCAGCAGCATTAGCAAGTATTTCGTCATCTTCATCAGCAGAAGTATCACCAAGTATTTTGTCAGCTTCACCAGGAGCAGGAGCAGCTAGTTCTTCGTGAGCTCCACCACCACCAACACCACCACCTGTAGCAGCAGCAGCCTCGAGAGCCAAGGCTGCCTGAGCAATTACAAGTTCAACAGCTCTAGGGGCTCCGAGAAAGAAAGGGTAGTTGATCCCAAGAAACACGGATTGACCCTTCAGATTGTCGACTCTGCTCCAGACTTGCTCTACTGGGTCTTTGGATGGGCATGCGGACCTCGAGAAAAGATGATACCGCAGCGATGGCTATGAAGAAAGTTGTGTCCCCATATGTTCTATTGTATCACCAACGCTGTTTAGTGCTCCCCTGATATGAATCTACATGAGTTCATCATCCTGTTCCGTGGCCAGGAACCAGTGTCGTGTCCCAAGTTCAGCATCTGCTACTGCATCTTCGATGACCGGAGCTGGAATGATGCGCGGGGCTACATGTGTACCTGTGTGTTACTTACAGTCAGTAAGCAGAATTTTGAATGGGATTTTACATGCTATATGACACCATGACTCACCCCAAATGGACGGCTCCCAAACACCCACGTCACCGCTAGGTTCATTGACCGCATAAATTCATTGCGGTTTGTACGAAGAGTAGCTGTAGGTGAAGACAACGTCGACATACTTCTCCGGCCGCAGGAAGTCGTCGCGCAAGACTGTCCATTCCTTGTCTTCTAGGCATCTAATGAATGTGATTGCCTTGTCGAACACCGCTGAGAGGTCATACTCCCAAGTCTTCCATGCCCCCTCCTGCGGTCTATGTGGGAGCTGTACCTTCAAGAGCTCAAGTTCTGCCATGTTGAACCTGTAAGCGAATTCAGAAATGGGCAGCGGCCATCCGTTGTTGAATGCAGTAATGCCGACACCCTCCAAAGATGGAAATGTAAGTCTCAACGATCTATAGCCATTTTTATAGACCAAGTACTCCCATCCTGTGATAAAAGGACCATCCACTCGCCGTTGCCACCCACCCAGTTCTGGTCATCTTCCATTTCCGTCTCTTCTTCTTCCTTGATATTCACCACTACTGATTCGGACCACTTATCCAGTAGCATCAGTTTTGCATGAATATTCTGCAGAGTTTGTTGTCAGTTGGTACAATCACCTAGCATGGATTCCATTGCAAATACAATTTGACAACTGGACCTTCAGATTAAAGTACACAAAATATCACATAAATACGAGTGTCTCCTCAGATATCGCATAAATTGTGCCTGTGTCACTATGAAGATACCCAATATATGGAGTAGGAGCATAGCCCCCAGAACAAACTCCTGACGATGATCATAAATAGCTCAGGGCATAACAGCCTTAAATCGTCTAATCTGTTTGTTTTTATTTTAGGAAACAGAATATCACCTAGCAGGCATTCCATTGCAAATCGAAATTGACAACTCGTCTATCACCTAAAGTAAGACTGTGTCACTACAAAAATACCAGAATATCAGGTGCAAGCACAGCTTCCGCTGTACAGAATAGTCTTAAATGGTTCAATTTGTTCAAACCGCGTGTGCACACAACACGTTCGACAAAAGGAACATAGGATTTCGATGAGAGTTCAGCACATATGAATCAACGATATGACTGAACCAATAAGCAATATACTGGAACTTACGTGGCCATCACGATCATTTGGCCATTTGCTGTTATCGGGGTAAAGAAGGCCTGGCGTGCCGAACGGTTGTTCGTCCATGTCCCGCATCGTGAAGTGGTAGCCAGGGATGCAGCGAGCGAGGCGGCCGACAGAGATGATGTCCAACCCCGAGGCGATCTTGTGCACGTTCGTGGCGCTGAGGTTCGGCCATCCCCAATCCTCGCGGTAGCGGTCGCCCTGGCCATTTGCGTCGTCATCGCATGCCTTTCGCTTCAGCCTGCTGCTACCCCAAGCTCTACCCATAGCGGCAAATGGAGTCTGGAATCCGGTAGATTAATGGAGGCATTGTGATGAGGAGGCAGATGGATTCGAGAGGGGATGGAATCAGGGATGGGGGCAGTTGTTCGAGTAGGGAGTGACCCGGTGACGAACCGCCGCCGCCGCCAGTTCGCGTCTGCGTGGAAGACAAGGAGGCGGGGCGTAATTATTGAGGGCGCTCACCGGAACCGTCTAGAGGAAGTGAAAAAATAAATCGTAAGAGAGAGATATGTGCGGCCCGCCTGTCAGTGAGTGAAGGTTGTCACGTGCAAACGTGACTACGTTTGACTTGGATCGTGCATGGCAGACCTCGATTCCACCGCATGAAAGTGGCACAGAACAAATTTTAGGAAGCGCTAGCGTCGATGTGTAAAACCGCCGTTTTTATCCACCTTCACCCTACTACGAACGGTCGTGCACCATTCCAGATATTGTTAAGGGCGGTTCCAATCTTTCACTTCTCCATCTCATTTCCTCCTCCACGGTCTCATCGTCTTTCTCCTCCATGGCCTCATCCATTTCCTCCACCACCGTATCACCCTCTTCCTCCGTATCCTTTCCCTCTTGCATGTAGTCATGGACTCTCCAGACATCCGAAATGATGGCAGGCAAGCAACTGCACACTTCGACATAGAAGTACATGGTGGGAAGAAGATCGATGTCGTCTACACCACCGACCATCGGACGGTGAGGAACACTCTGAATAATTACATGAGTTGGCCGCGGTTCGAAGAAAATAGGTTCGTAGGTCTTGACCTCGAGTACAGCAGTAATCACCGTAGAATCGCCGTGGTACAACTCTCCATGAAGGGGCACGTCCTCGTATACCAGCCTTTTTGCGAGAAGGGGGCTGACGGGATCTAGTAGACTTTGCTGTCTTTTTGTTCCTGAACCATCTGTTTGCAAAAGTTATTGCTATATTATTTGTCTGAATTCATTTTCATGCAGGTGGGGCAAAAGAATTTGGGATATGTTTCATGACTTTCTCGTGAACCAGCACATAACATTTACTAGTGTTGACATCACGAATGACACTAAACTGCTTGAAAGCCCGACTGTCAACATTAGAATCCCAAAGGAGTGTAGAGTGGACATCCAGGAAATTTACTGGATCCCAGGGACGAGGGGCGGCAAGACCGGGATGGCCGCTCTTGCCTCCGAACTCATCAACCCGTGGTACGCTGACATGAAGGGCAAACTACAGAGATGTTCTTGGAGGCGTTTAGGACACGATTACTAGGAGGATAAGCCGCTTTCTGAACCTAATCTGAAGTACGCTGCAATTGACGGGTATGTTAGCCATGAGCTGTACCGCCAGATTGTAAAATCTCGTTCCAGGCATCGCATCATTGAACCACCACCAAGGCAAGTTGTTTGCCCCAGATGCCAGAGTGTAGATGAATCTACAAGCCGGGGCAAGTGACCGAAGGCATCCTAGGATCGTTTGCCTTCTCCAACATGCTGGGATGTAGAATTTTAGTGCATGATTGTTGTGTTTGTACGAGGCTTGTTATGTTTATGAAAACATGTTATTTCAGAAGTACACTATGTGAGAAATTACGAATTGTTATGTATTACCTTTGTCAAACTATAATCTGGGTTTGGTTATGACTTATGACTGTGCCACACCTTATGCATGTCAGTCCTGGATTCTACCGCATGCAAATGGCACAGAAAGAATTTGTAAGATTGGATGTTGAGCATACAAAAGGGGGAAATGTAATTCATACAGGTTAGCACAGGGATCATACGATCTTGGTTCTTGCACACAGAATGCTTAGAAAATACTACATGCGTGATAAAATACAGGCGAGATAAAACTAGGAACGAAATTCGAAACTACTAGTGGTAAACAACACACTCACCCACCCGCCAGATCCTGTTGAGCATCTCGTAGAAGACATACGCATCCCTGGCCGTGTACTTGATCGCATCGTAATTCAAGTGCCTCCACTCCCATCGCTCGTGCAGGTGCTTCAGGAACTCGACTTTCATGCAGGAGTACTCGCGGTCGATGATGTGGACAGGGAGTCTAGCCATGCCCGCTTTCCCCGTATCGCCATCCGGGTACCTCCACAAATGTTAGAGATCGATGTGATTGACGAGATGAACGAGGAGATCCCGCTCTAGCTTCAGAGTGTCGTTCTTGATGTCGACACTGGCGAAGTAGATCTCCCTCCTGTGTTGGAACTCGCGAAGCACCGAGCATACAGATTTGGCCCTACATATGTGGTATAGGAGGCAGTGGTTGTGCATGGACAGCTGCAAAAGCGCCGTCCTCTTCCTATCTCCGGTATACTCGAGGTCAAGGCCGACAATCTTGTACCTGTCCATCGGCTCCTGTAGCCACCGTTCGTACATTGCGATGACCTTGGCGACCTCCACTGATGCATTTGTGTGGACGACCGTTATCTTGGTGGTGCCATGGGTGGTGACGGTGTACTCATCGGTGAAGTCGCTCCCGTCGCTGAACACGTCGTACTCTGCGTCCATGGCAGCAGCTAATGCGGCGGCGGTGGCCTAGGGTCGGTGTGGCGGTGGAGTGATCTGTTGCGGTTGTATGGCCTGGCGGAGGCAGTGCCTGTGGCAGCATCGATGGTTCTTGCGGCGGCTGCGGCGGCGGAAGGAATGAGTTGGGGATTTTTGCACAGTGATGTGCTGAGGAGACGGAAGGCAATGCTTAAATTGCGTTTACCAATATTCTAATCATACCCATGTGGAAGCAAGTTTGACCGGGCGAGCACCGTTTGTTTCCAATCCTAGCGATTAAATTCGGCGTCCATCCCGGTAGGCGATGGGACGTGGCTTTGGCGTGGCAGAGACTGGTCACGTAGACCACCGTCCCGTTGCCGATCCACAGCGGGTGCGCGGTGCTGACACGACGTAACGTGACAGGACAGAAGGAAGTGTTCAACTATTATTCCTAACAAGTTTAAGAAGTGTAAGCATAGATAGGGACCTTAGCATCCCTGCACCCTAGGGCAGCCAATCAGGCCTGCCGATTCGGCAAAGCTTGCAATTTCCTTTCTTTAATTTGGTGATTTTGTCCAGAATTTTCCAAATTGAAGCTCGTTTGCCCATCCTTCTATAAGTTTCTGTGTAGGCCACTTGTGTAAGCATGCACGATCAAGCAACTTTACAACACGTGTCGGTGGAAAAGCATGAGGTTTCAACGCACCACATAGTTTAGGGATTTTTTTGTTATTTGGCCTTTTTAAGAGCTCTTTTTCCCCTCTCTCGCTAACAATTGTGTTTTTTTCCCAAAAAGGTAGGGAATCTAGAGCAGCTTCTCTCTTTATTCATTGTTCCTTTTGCCCTTGTTTTCCCCCAATCTGGTAGCAAATCTAGAGCAGCAAAACTAACCTGCACCATAAATAAATTTCGTAAATAGAGCAGATGTAGATAAAGCAGCTAATATAGGTTCGACAATTAGGCTGCTCAGCAACAGCAGCTGACAGGTTCAACACAGACAAGACAAAAGAAGCTGCTTTACAGTAGCAGAAGCATCAACAACAGCTGATCAATGGCCCCTCGTGGCCTCTGCTAGGAGGGCCTCCGCCTCCTCCCTTGGGCGCCTCCTCCACTTCTTGCTGCCCAGCCCCTTGACCTTGGGTGCCTTGGGTTTGATCGGGGGCATGCAACCCTCCTCGATAGCCACCTTCTGGAGGTTGCGGAGGTGAAGACCGAGCGCCTAATGCTTGGCTGTGAAGTCGTGGACGTTTACGGACTCGCTGCAGGTCCTCACTTCCTCGGCATGCTTCACGAGGGAGTTGAAGTCCGTGGCGCGGAGCCTCCTGGTGGGGCAGAAGGGGCACCTGTACATGTCGCCGGTGAAGAAGTTGTTGTACTGGCCGGACTTTAGCCTCCTCAGCACATGACGAGTCTTAGTGTCCTTGGACTCGTCGTCACTGCGGACGTCGCCGCTATCCTCCTATTGGAAAAAACAGTAGAGTGCAATAAGGACTTGATTGAGATATTTTGATTATCAGGATTGATTATTTACATAGATTGACTGATTGAGATCTCCCGATTATTCCCCAAATCTCAAACCAAATCGAATACTGATCCCAACTATGAAAAGGGGGATTCATCGAAGATCGAGATCTAACACAAGAGGATTAGCTACTCTAAAAATACGAACACGAGCCCTAATAACATATGATCTAGCATCCAACGATGGGAACGGGGGAGAACAAGGGAAGGGGAGAAAACCCTGGTTACCCCCGACCATGGGTCGGCGATGCTGGTGTCGTAGGGGTTCTCCGGCCTTATGTAGACAACCTCCTCGTAGGGGTCCCAGCCGAGCGGGATCTGTCCGAGACCGACGGGGGCTTCCTCGCCGGCGGCTACGGTGGATGCAGCGACGGGGACAGGGGTCTGTACGGGGACGGGGGGCTCCTCGCCGGTGGCCTTGGAGGTGCCGATGGCCACCGCGTCGTTCTTCTCCATCTCCGGCGTGGTTGGGGTTTTGCAGAAGGTGATGGGACCGTGGAGACAGTTGAGTGAGCGAGTGCGTGATGAGTGGGAGTGGGGAGGCCTCTATTAAAGGAGAATGGAAGCGACGTTTGTTGCACTACCGTGCACCGCGTACGCTAATGCACCGTGCACGACCACACGTGTCCACTACCGCCCCGTGCACCGCACACGCGTACCGTGAGTCGTGTTTTTCCCTCGTGTCTAACCCTGGCAATTCAGTTGTACTTAGTTTTGCCCTCAAGCGTAACACTGGCGGGTTGGTTCCATTTTTAAATCATTTTCTATTCCCTTTGTCACGCTTGCCCTTGGTTTTTAAGTTCTACTCAGTTTAGCCCTTGGTTTTTAAGTTCTACTCAGTTTTGCCCTTGGTTCTTAAGTGCTACTCGGTTTTCCCCTCTCTTTGTATCCATCTCTCACACCTGTGCTCATCTTCGCTGCTACGCTTTGATTGGTCGAGACAGTTGTCACACGGATCGTGCCCACCAACCATTGATCCTCTGTGATCTAGCGGACATGATAACCCTTATATCTGTCGGGGGCACCCCTCTATCCATGCAAAATAACGAGTATGCCACCGTAACTTTAACTCCCTAAACAGATGAACTTGAATATATTTTGAAGGGTACGAAAATAGAAATCCCCATAGTTTAAGGGTCTAGATACGGTAAGAGAACTAAATATTATTAGTGGTCGGGCCACCACAGTGACGGGTTGGTCGGCTAGAAGTTGTTGATACCTAAGTAAGGGGACACTAGGCCGGTCTTGACATACTCCCTCAGGAATTTTCCATAAGCAGCGTGCTTAGCCTTGGTCGCTGACTTGTGTTTACTAGACGGGCTTTTATCGATGCCAACCGCATGCGGAATCAAGATGGCAATCCTCGAGTTGACTCCTTTCTTACAGAAAGGGCACTTGAGCTCCCCAAGTCGAGTGCGGAAAGGGATTATCCCGCTCTTGAGCTTCTTCATGACATGTCGGCTCTTGTTGTCCCAAGTCTCGTTGTCAGAGTCCATCTCACTTGAATCAACCTGTAATGTATGGAATACAAACCGAAATGAGAAAAATAATAAATATATATTCCTTCCACCATTCCGAGTTACTTTCGATGTAATAATACAGGTTCAGCAGTTCATTACGGCCGTCTCCCCAGCTCGCTCCTAAATTAATGTGGTTTGTGTTCTTGGTAACTTATTAATAAATAAATAATATGGATTCATTCAGAACAGACTAGATCTCTCAATGTACCGGTTCGTACGTTGCAACTAATCATTAGGACTAAATTTTTTTATGACGCCAGGCTAGATTAAGCTCGAGAAGAAAATATGAAACTTGAAGAAATAGATGTATCTCCGGGTACATGGGCGGAGCGTGTTCGTCGAACTCCACGCCCTCATCGGCGCCTTCGAAGTCGTCAGCACATGGTCCCCCAAGGGGTTGAACTGCACGCCCTCCTCGGCTTGTGCTGCGTGATGCTCCTCCAGATCTGTCGCGTGAAGCACCACCCCGGCGGCGATGCCCGGACACTCACCCCCACGCACTGGTTTCATGGAGAAGGTTCGTGCAAGTACGTTCAAGATTGTGGGGTTTTTCCTGATAGGGAAGAGAGAGTAGTGGATGAGTTCGAATGGAGGACCTAATAGGCTAGGTTTTTAATGCGGGGACGTTTAGGCCTCCTCGAGGGCCCCGGTAGGCAGCTCTTGCGACTGCGGCTGCCACGTGGAAGGTTCATGTGGTGGGGGCCTGTCGGAAGTGAGAGTGTAGGCGTGCTGCGTAGTAAAAATGGTATATCCCATGGGCCGTGGATGACCACTTGCCGTGCAGTAGACTTGTAGCCTTTGCAGACTAGATTAAACATGACATGACCACCCGACGAATTTTTCCATGGACGGCATCGTGTTCCTTCTTGTAGAAGTCCCGTTGAGGGTGACGTCCGTGCTGTCTCGCGCTGTCCTGTGAAGGGCACGAGGTGTGCAACGAGCCTCGTTGGATCACACAGGATCAACAGTTGGTGCGCACGATCCGCATGACAACTGTGACAACCAATCAGGGCGTAGCAGACAGAGTGGGCACAGGTTTGGGCTTCTACGAAAGAGAGAGAGGGGCAAAACTGGGTAGTATAAAAAAACCAAGGGCAAAGCTGAGTAGTATAAAAATGGAAAGTGGGTGTCTTTTACAATGAAATACATTGTGGCATACATCAAATTATGCCAAGATAGATCCACTAGACTTCATTGCATGTGTGTTCTTTCCAGAAAACACATATGTATCCACTAGAGTCATTGCATGTGTGTTCCTGTCATGAACCACATTTGGATCCACCAATGTCATTGCATGTGTGTTATTTCCACAAACCACATATGGATCAACCAGTGTCATTACATGTGTGTTCCTGTCATGAACCACACATGGATCAACCAATGTCATTGCATGTGTGTTCCTATCAAGAACCACATATGGATCAAACAGTGCCATTGCATGTGTGTTCCTATCATGAACCACACATGGATCAACCAATGTCATTGCATGTCTGTTCCTATCAAGAACCACGTATGTATCCACCAGTGTACATTGCATGTGTGTACCTGTCCTGAACCACACATGGATCAACCAGTGGTTATTGCATGTGTGTTCTTTCGGCGGATCACATATGGATCCACTAGAGTCATTTCATGTGTGTTCCTTTCACAAACCACATATTGACCCACTAGAGTCATTGCATGTGTGTTCTTATACTAAAACCAGCATAAGAGTCACTGCATGTGTGTTCCTGTCAAGAACCACACATGGATCAACCAGTATTCATTCCATGTGTGTTCCTGTCACAAACCACACATGGATCAACCCGTGGTTATTGCATGTGTGTTCTTTTCCACATACCACATATGGAACCACTAGAGTCATTGCATTTGTGTTCTTTCCACAAACCACACATGGATTAACCAATGGCATTGCATGTGTGTTCTTTTCACACACCACATATGGATCAACCAATGGCATTGCATGTGTGTTCTTTTCACAAATCACATATGGATCCACTAGTGTTCACTGCATGTGTGTTCTTTCCACAAAAAACTTATGGATCCACCACTGTTCATTGCATGTGTGTTCTTTTCCACAAACCACATATGGATCCACTAGAGTCATTGCATGTGTGTTCTTTTCACAAACCACATATGGACCCACTAGAGTCATTGCATGTGTGTTCTTATACTAAAACCAGCACTAGAGTCATTGCATGTGTGTTCTTTTCACAAACCACATATGGACCCACTAGAGTCATTGCATGTGTGTTCTTATACTAAAACCAGCACTAGAGTCATTGCATGTGTGTTCCTGTCAAGAACCACACATGGATCAACCAGTGTTCATTACATGTCTGTTCCTGTCATGAACCACACATGGATCAACCAGTGGTTATTACATGTGTGTTCTTTCCGCACACCACATATGGATCCAATAGAGTCATCGCATGTGTGTTCTTTCCACAAACCACACATGGATTAACAAGTGGCATTGCATGTGTGTTCTTTTCACAAACCACATATGGATCAACCAATGGCATTGCATGTGTGTTCTTTTCACAAATCACATATGGATCCACAAGTGTGCACTTCATGTGTGTTCTTTCAACAAACCACTTATGGATCCACCAGTGTTGATTTCATGTCTGTTGTTTTCCACAAACCACATATGGATCCACTAGAGTCATTGCATGTGTGTTCTTTTCACAAACCACATATGGACCCACTAGACTCATTGCATGTGTGTTCTTATACTAAAACTAGCACTAGAGTCATTGTATGTGTGTTCCTGTCAAGAACCACATATGGATCAACCAGTTTTCATTGCATGTGTGTTCCTGTCGTGAACCACACATGGATCAACCAGTGGTTATTGCATGTGTGTTCTTTCCATAGACCACATATGGATCCACTAGAGTCATTGCATGTGTTTTCTTTCCACAAACCACACATGGATTAATCAATGGCATTGCATGTGTGTTCTTTTCACAAACCACATTGGATCAACCAATGGCATTGCATGTGTGTTCTTTTAACAAATCACATATGTATCCACCAGTGTTCACTGCATGTGTGTTCTTTCCACAAACTACTTATGGATCCACTAGTGTTTATTGCATGTGTGTTCTTCTCCACAAACCACATGTGGATCCACTAGAGTCATTGCATGTCTGTTCTTTTCCACAGACCACATATGGACCCACTAGAGCCATTGCATGTGTGTTCTTATACTAAAACCAGCACTAGAGTCATTGCATATATGCTCCTGCCAAGAACAACATATGGATCGACTAGTGTTCATTGCATGTGTGTTCCTGTCATGAACGACACATGGATCAACCAGTGGTTATTGCATGTGTTTTCTTTACGCATACCACATAAGGATCCACTAGAGTCATTGCATGTGTTTTATTTCCACAAACCACACTTGGATTAACCAACGACATTGCATGTGTGTTCTTTTCACAAATCACATATGGATCAACCAGTGTTCACTGCATGTGTGTTCTTTCCACGAACCACTTATGGATCCACCTGTGTTCTTTTCATGTGTGTTCTTTTCCACAAACCACATGTGGATCCACTAGAGTCATTGCATGTGTGTTATTTTCCACAGACCACATATGGACCCACTAGAGTCATTGCATGTGTGTTCTTATACTAAAACCAGCACCAGATTCATTGCATGTGTGTTCCTGTCAAGAACCACACGTGGATCCACCAGTGTTCATTGCATGTGTGTTCCTGTCACAAACCACACATGCATCAACCCGTGGTTATTGCATGTGTGTTCTTTTCCACATACCATATATGGATCCCCTAGAGTCATTGCATGTGTGTTCTTTCCACAAACCACACATTGAATAACCAATGGCATTGCATGTGTGTTCTTTTCACAAACCACATAAGGGTCAACCAATAGCATTGCATGTGTGTTCTTTTCACAAATCACATATGGATCCACCAGTGTTCACTGCATGCGTGATCTTTCCACAAACCACTTATGGATCCACAAGTGTTCATTTCATGCGTGTTCTTTTCCACAAACCACATATGGATCCACTAGAGGCATTGCATGTGTGTTCCTTTCCACAGACCATATATGGACCCACTAGAGTCATTGCATGTGTGTTCTTATACTAAAACCAGCACTAGAGTCATTGCATGTGTGTTCCTGTCAAGAACCACACATGGATCCACCAGTGTTCATTGCATGTATGTTCCTGTCATGAACCACAGATGGATCAACCAGTGGTTATTACATGTGTGTTCTTTTCCACGTACCACATATGGATCCACTAGAGTCATCGCATGTGTGTTCTTTCCACAAACCACACATGGATTAACCAGTGGCATTGCATGTGTGTTCTTTTCACAAACCACATATGGATCAACCAATGGCATTGCATGTGTGTTCTTTTCACAAATCACATATGGATCCACCAGTGTTCACTTCATGTGTGTTCTTTCCACAAACCACTTATGGATCCACCAGTGTTGATTTCATGTGTGTTCTTTTCCACAAACCACATATGGATCCACTAGAGTCATTGCATGTGTGTTCTTTTCCAAAGACCACATATGGACCCACTAGAGTCATTGCCTGTGTGTTCTTATACTGAAACTAGCACTAGAGTCAATGCATGTGTGCTCCTATGAAGAACCACAAATGGATCGACCAGTGTTCATTGCATGTGTGTTCCTGTCACAAACCATACATGGATCAACCAGTGGTTATTGCATGTGTGTTCTTTTCCACAGACTACATATGGATCCGCTAGAGTCATTGCATGTGTGTTCTTTCCACAAACCACACATGCATTAACCAATGGCATTGCATGTGTGTTCTTTTCACAAACCACATATGGATCAACCAATGACATTGCATGTGTGTTCTTTTCACAAATCACATATGGATCCACTAGAGTTCACTGCATGTGTGTTCTATCCACAAACCACTTATGGATCCACCAGTGTTTATTGCATGTGTGTTCTTTTCCACAAACCACATATGGATCCACTAGAGTCATTGCATGTGTGTTCTTTTCCACAAACCACATATGGACCCACTAGACTCATTGCATGTGTGTTCTTATACTAAAACCAGCACTAGAGTCATTGCATGTGTGTTCCTGTCAAGAACCACACATGGATCCACAAGTGTTCATTGCATCTGTGTTCTTGTCACAAACCACACATGCATCAACCAATGGTTATTGCATGTGTGTTCTTTTCCACATACCACATATCGATCCACTAGAGTCATTGCATGTGTGTTCTTTCCACAAACCACACATGGATTAACCAATGGCATTGCATGTGTGTTCTTTTCACAAACCACATATGGATCAACCAATAGCATTGCATGCGTGTTCTTTTCACAAATCACATATGGATCCACCAGTGTTCACTGCATGGGTGATCTTTCCACAAACCACTTATGGATCCACAAGTGTTCATTGCATGTGTGTTCTTTTTCACAAACCACAGATGGATCCACTAGAGCCATTGCATGTGTGTTCCTTTCCACCGACCACATATGGACCCACTAGAGTCATTGCATGTGTGTTCTTATAGTAAAACCAGCACTAGAGTCATTGCATGTGTGTTCCTGTCAAGAACCACAGATGGATCAACCAGTGTTGATTGCATGTGTGTTCCTATCATGAACCACACATGGATGAACCAGTGGTTATTGCGTTCTTTTCCACAGACCACATATGGATCCACTAGAGTCATTGCATGTGTGTTCTTTCCACAAGCCACACATGGATTAACCAATGGCATTGCATGTGTGTTCTTTTCACAAACCACATATGGATCCACCAATGGCATTGCATGTGTGTTCTTTTCACAAATCACATATGGATCCACCAGTGTTCACTGCATGTGTGTTCTTTCCACAAACCACTTATCAATCCACCGGTGTTGATTGCATGTGTGTACTTTTCCACAAACCACATATGGATCCAATAGAGTCATTGCATACCCACTAGACTCATTGCATGTGTTTTTTTATAACTAAACCAGCACTACAGTCATTGCATGTGTGCACCTGTCAAGAACCACATATGTATCGACTAATGTTCATTGAATGTGTGTTCCTGTCACAAGTCAAACATGGATTAACCAGTGGTTATTGCATGTGTGTTCTTTTCCACAGACCACATATGGATCCACTAGAGTTATTGCATGTGTGTTCTTTCCACAAACCACACATGGATTAACCAATGACATTGCATGTGTGTTCTTTTCACAAACCACATATGGATCAACCAATGGCATTGCATGTGTTTTCTTTTCACAAATCACATGGGGAGCCACTAGTGTTCACTACATGTGTGTTCTTTCCACAACCACTTATGGATCCACCAGTGTTCATTGCATGTGTGTTATTTTCCACAAACCACATGTGGATCCACTAGAGTCATTGCATGTGTGTTCTTTTCCACAAACCACATATGGACCCACTAGAGTCATTGCATGTGTGTTCTTATACTAAAACCAACACTAGAGTCATTGCATGTGTGTTCCTATGAAGAACCACACATGGATCCACCAGTGTTCATTGCATGTGTGTTCCTGTCACAAAAACCACATGGATCTACCAGTGGTTATTGCATGTGTGTTCTTTTCCACATACCACATATGGATCCACTAGAGTCATTGCATGTGTTTTATTTCCACAAACCACACATGGATTAACCAATGACATTGCACGTGTGTTCTTTTCACAAACCACATATGGATCAACCAATGGCATTCCATGTGTGTTCTTTTCACAAATCACATATGGATCCACCAGTGTTCACTACATGTGTGTTCTTTCCACAAACCACTTATGGATCCACCAGTGTTCATTGCATGTGTGTTCTTTTCACAAACCACATACGGATCAACCAATAGCATTGCGTGTGTTCTTTTCACAAATCACATATGGATCCACCAGTGTTCACTGCATGGGCGATCTTTCCACAAACCACTTATGGATCCACAAGTGTTCATTTCATTTGTGTTCTTTTCCACAAACCACATATGGATCCACTAGAGTCATTGCATGTGTGTTCCTTTCCATAGACCATATATGGACCCACTAGATTCATTGCATGTGTGTTCTTATACTAAAACCAGCACTAGAGTCATAGCATGTGTGTTCCTGTCAAGAACCACACATGGATCCACCAGTGTTCATTGCATGTATGTTCCTGTCATGAACCACAGATGGATCAACCAGTGGTTATTACATGTGTGTTCTTTTCCACATACCACATATGGATCCACTAGAGTCATCGCATGTATGTTCTTTCCACAAACCACACATGGATTAACAAGTGGCATTGCATGTGTGTTCTTTTCACAAACCACATATGGATCAACCAATGGCATTGCATGTGTGTTCTTTTCACAACTCACATATGGATCCACCAGTGTTCACTTCATGTGTGTTCTTTCCACAAACCACTTATGGATCCACCAGTGTTGATTTCATGTGTGTTCTTTTCCACAAACCACATATGGATCCACTAGAGTCATTGCATGTGTGTTCTTTTCCACAGACCACAAATGGACCCACTAGAGTCATTGCATGTGTATTCTTATACTGAAACTAGCACTAGAGTCATTGCATGTGTGCTCCTATGAAGAACCACATATGGATCGACTAGTTTTCATTGCATGTGTGTTCCTGTCACAAACCACACATGGATCAACCAGTGGTTATTGCATGTGTGTTCTTTTCCACAGACTACATATGGATCCGCTAGAGTCATTGCATGTGTGTTCTTTCCACAAACCACACATGGATTAACCAATGGCATTGCATGTGTGTTCTTTTCACAAACCACATATGGATCAACCACCGACATTGCATGTGTGTTCTTTTCACAAATCACATATGGATCCACTAGTGTTCACTGCATGTGTGTTCTATCCACAAACCACTTATGGATCCACTAGTGTTTATTGCATGTGTGTTCTTTTCCACAAACCACATATGGATCCACTAGAGTCATTGCATGTGTGTTCTTTTCCTCAAACCACATATGGACCCACTAGACTCATTGCATGTGTGTTCTTGTACTAAAACCAGCACTAGAGTCATTGCATGTGTGTTCCTGTCAAGACCCACACATGGATCCACCAGTGTTTATTGCATGTGTGTTCCTGTCACAAACCACACATGCATCAACCAGTGGTTATTGCATGTGTGTTCTTTTCCACATACCACATATCGATCCACTAGAGTCATTGCATGTGTGTTCTTTCCACAAACCACACATGGATTAACCAATGGCATTGCATGGGTGTTCTTTTCACAAACCACATATGGATCAACCAATAGCATTGCATGTGTGTTCTTTTCACAAATCACATATGGATCCACCAGTGTTCACTGCATGGGTGATCTTTCCACAAACCACTTATGGATCCACCAGTGTTCATTGCATGTGTGTTCTTTTTCACAAACCACAGATGGATCAACTAGAGTCATTGCATGTGTGTTCCTTTCCACCGACCACATATGGACCCACTAGAGTCATTGCATGTGTGTTCTTATACTAAAACCAGCACTAGAGTCATTGCATGTTTGTTCCTGTCAAGAACCACACATGGATCGACCAGTGTTGATTGCATGTGTGTTCCTATCATGAACCACACATGGATGAACCAGTGGTTATTGCGTTCTTTTCCACACACCACATATGGATCCACTAGAGTCATTGCATGTGTGTTCTTTCTAGAAGCCACACATGGATTAACCAATGGCATTGCATGTGTGTTCTTTTCACAAACCACATATGGATCAACCAATGGCATTGCATGTGTGTTATTTTCACAAATCACATATGGATCCACCAGTGTTCACTACATGTGTGTTCTTTCCACAAACCACTTACGGATCCACCGGTGTTGATTGCATGTGTGTACTTTTCCACAAACCACATATGGATCCACTAGAGTCATTGCATACCCACTAGAGTCATTGCATGTGTGTTCTTTCCACAAACCACACATGGATTAACCAATGATATTGCATGTGTGTTCTTTTCACAAACCACATACGGATCAACCAAAGGCATTGCATGTGTGTTCTTTTCGCAAATCACATATGGATCCACCAGTGTTCACTGCATGTGTGTTCTTTCCACAAACCACTTATGGATCCACCAGTGTTCATTGCATGTGTGTTCTTTTCCACAAACCATATATGGATCCACTAGAGTTATTGCATGTGTGTTTATTTCCACAGACCACATATGGACCTACTAGAGTCATTGCATGTGTGTTCTTATACTAAAATCAGCACTAGAGTCATTGCATGTGCGTTCCTGTCAAGAACCACATATGGATCGACCAGGGTTCATTGCATGTGTGTTCCTGTCACAAACCACACATGGATCAACTCGTGGTTATTGCATGTGTGTTCTTTCTACAGACCACATATGGATCCACTAGAGTCATTGCATGTGTGTTATTTTCCACATACCACATATGGACCCACTAGAGTCATTGCATGTGTGTTCTTATACTAAAATCAGCACTAGAGTCATTGCATGTGTGTTCCTGTCAAGAACCACATATGGATCGACCAGTGTTCATTGCATGTGTGTTCCTGTCACAAACCACACATGGATCAACCAGTGGTTATTGCATGTGTGTTCTTTCTGCAGACCACATATGGATCCAGTAGAGTCAATGCATGTGTTTTCTTTCCACAAACCACACTTGGATTAACCAATGGCATTGCATGTGTGTTCTTTTCACAAACCACATATGGATTAACCAATGGCATTGCATGTGTGTTCTTTTCACAACCCACATACGGATCAACCAGTGGCATTGCATGTGTGTTCTTTTCACAAATCACATATGGATCCACTAGTGTTCACTGCATGTGTGTTCTTTCCACAAACCACTTATGGATCCACCAGTGTTGAATGCATGTGTGTTCTTTTCCACAAACCACATATGGATCCACTAGAGTTATTGCATGTGTGTTTATTTCCACAGACCACATATGGACCTACTAGAGTCATTGCATGTGTGTTCTTATACTAAAATCAGCACTAGAGTCATTGCATGTGTGTTCCTGGCAAGAACAACATATGGATCGACCAGTGTTCATTGCATGTGTGTTCCTGTCACAAACCACACATGGATCAACCAGTGGTTGTTGCATGTGTGTTCTTTCTACAGACCACATATGGATCCACTAGAGTCATTGCATGTGTGTTATTTTCCACATACCACATATGGACCCACTAGAGTCATTGCATGTGTGTTCTTATACTAAAACCAGCACTAGAGTCATTGCATGTGTGTTCCTGTCGAGAACCACACATGGATCCACCAGTGTTCATTGCATGTGTGTTCTTGTCACAAACCACACATGGATCAACCAGTGGTTATTACATGTGTGTTCTTTTTCACAGACCACATATGGATCCACTAGAGTCATTGCATGTGTGTTCTTTCCAAAAAACCTCACATGGATGAACCAATGGCATTGCATGTGTGTTCTTATCACAAACCACATATGGTCAACCAATGGCATTGCATGTGTGTTCATTTTACAAGTAACATATGGATCCACCAGTGTTCACGACATGTGTGTTCTTTCCACAAACCACTTATGAATCCACCGGTGTTCATTGCATGTGTGTTCTTTTCACAACCCACATATGGATCAGTTAGTGGCATTGCATGTGTGTTCTTTTCACAAATCACATATGGATCCACCAGTGTTCACTGCATGTGTGTTCTTTCCACAAACCACTTATGGATCCACAAGTGTTGATTGCATGTGTGTTCTTTTCCACAAACCACATATGGATCCACTAGAGTTATTGCATGTGTATTTATTTCCACAGACCACATATGGACCTACTAGAGTCATTGCATGTGTGTTCTTATACTAAAATCAGCACTAGGGTCATTGCATGTGTGTTCCTGGCAAGAACCACATATGGATCGACTAGTGTTCATTGCATGTGTGTTCCTGTGACAAACCACACATGGATCAACCAGTGGTTATTGCATGTGTGTTCTTTCTGCAGACCACATATGGATCCACTATAGTCATTGCATGTTTTTCTTTCCACAAACCACACATGGATTAACCAATGGCATTGCATGTGTGTTCTTTTCACAAACCACATATGGATCAACCAAAGGTATTGCATGTGTGTTCTTGTCACAAATCACATATGGATCCACCAGTGTGCACGGCATGTGTGTTCTTTCGACAAACCACTTATGGGTCCACCAGTGTTCATTGCATGTGTATTCTTTTCGACAAAAACATATGGATCCACTAGATACATTGCATGTGTCTTATTTTCCACATACCACATATGGACCCACTAGAGTCACTGCATGTGTGTTCTTATACTAAAATCAGCACTAGAGTCATTGCATGTGGGTTCCTGTCAAGAACCACATATGGATCGACTAGTGTTCATTGCATGTGTGTTCTTGTCACAAACCACACATGGATCAACTAGTGGTTATTGCATGTGTGTTCTTTCTGCAGACCACATATGGATCCACTAGAGTCATTGCATGTGTTTTGTTTCCACAAACCACACTTGGATTAACCAATGGCATTGCATGTGTGTTCTTTGCACAAACCACATATGGATCAACCAATGGAATTGCATGTCTGTTCTTTTCACAAAGCACATATGGATCCACCAGTGTTCACTTCATGTGTGTTCTTTCCACAAACCACTTATGGATCCGCCAGTGTTCATTGCATGTGTGTTCTTTTCCACAGACCACATGTGGATCCACTAGAGTCATTGCATGTGTGTTCTTTTCCACATACCACATATGGACCCACTAGAGTCATTGCATGTGTGTTCTTATACTAAAACCAGCACTAGAGTCATTGCATGTGTGTTCCTGTCGAGAACCACACATGGATCCACTAGTGTTCATTGCATGTGTGTTCCTGTCACAAACCACACATGGATCAACCAGTGGTTATTGCATGTGTGTTCTTTTCCACAGACCACATATGGATCCACTAGAGTCATTGCATGTGTGTTCTTTCCAAAAAAACTCACATGGATTAACCAATGGCATTGCATGTGTGTTCTTATCACAAACCACATATGGTCAACCAATGGCATTGCATGTGTGTTCATTTCACAAATCACATATGGATCCACCAGTGTTCACGACATGTGTGTTCTTTCCACAAACCACTGATGAATCCACCGGTGTTCATTGCATGTGTGTTCTTTTCCACAAACCACATGTGGATGCACTAGAGTCATTGCATGTGTGTTCTTTTCCACAGACCACATATGGATCCACTAGAGTCATTGCATGTGTGTTCTTATACTAAAACCAGCACTAGAGTCATTTCGTGTGTATTCCTATCAAGAAACACACATGGATCCACCAGTGTTCATTACATGTGTGTTCCTGTCACAAACCACACATGGATCAACAGTGGTTATTGCATGTGTGTTCTTTTCCACATACCACATATGGATCCACTAGAGTCATTGCATGTGTGTTCTTTCCACAAACCACACATGGATTAACCAATGGCATTGCATGTGTGTTCTTTTCACAAACCACATATGGATCAACCAATGGCATTGCATGTGTGTTCCTTTCACAAATCACATATGGATCCACCAGTCTTCACTGTCTGTGTGTTCTTTCCACAAACCACTTATGGATCCACCAGTGTTGATTGCATGTGTGTTCTTTTCCACAAACCACATATGGATCCACTAGAGTCATTGCATGTGTGTTCTTTTCCACAGACCACATATGGACGTACTAGAGTCATTGCATGTGTGTTCTTATACTAAAACCAGCACTAGAGTCATTGCATGTCTGCTCCTGTCAAGAACCACATATGGATTGACCAGTGTTCATTGCATGTGTGTTCCTGTCACAAACCACACATGGATCAACCAGTGGTTATTGCATGTGTGTTCTTTCTGCAGACCACTTATGGATCCACTAGAGTCATTGCATGTGTTTTCTTTCCACAAACCACTGATACATTGCAAATTTATCTATAATTTTTGATGTTCCATGCTTGGTTTTATCCACTTTCTTGTGTTTTGTCCACACTTTGGAGTACTTTTCATATGATTTCTTAGACTAACCTATTAACAAGAGCCACAGTGCCAGCTGCTTGTTTTCTGCTGTTTTTGGTTCCAGGAAAGTCAGAAAATGAATATTCTTGGAATTGGACAGGACAAAATCCAAAGTGCCTATTTTGCTGGAAGTCATCAAATGCCAGAATACGAGACGGAG